>PVKM010024659.1:0-20360 GCA_004027735.1 Carollia perspicillata
GAACTAAATGGGGGAAATGCTGGAGGTGGGGGCCAGGGCTGAAGGGGGATAAAGGGGAGAAAATATTGGGACAACTGTAATAATG
Source organism: Carollia perspicillata (assembly GCA_004027735.1). Taxonomy (NCBI): domain Eukaryota; kingdom Metazoa; phylum Chordata; class Mammalia; order Chiroptera; family Phyllostomidae; genus Carollia; species Carollia perspicillata. The sequence continues at coordinate 86 of PVKM010024659.1, forward strand.
TAGTCAATAAAATATGCTTAAAAACAATCCCAATTATTGCCCTGGCTATTGTGGCTCAGTGGATTGAGTGCTTGGCCTGTGAACCAAAAGTTACTGATTTGATTCCTGTTCAGGGCACCTGCCTGGGATGTGGGCCAGGTCCCAGTTAGGAGAGAGTGAGAGGTGACCTACTGATGTATCTCTCACACACTGATATTTCTCTTTCTCCTTCCCCTCTCCTCACTATAAAAATAAATAAATAAACTCTTTTTTAATCCCAATTATATTTTTTGCAGAAATAAAAATCCATCCTAAATGTCATATGGAATCTCAAGGATTCTGAATAGCCAAGGCAATCTTGAAAAGAAAAAGTTGGAGGACTCACACTTTCTGATTTTATAACTCACTACAAAACTACAGTAATCAAAATATTGTAGCAGTGATCTAGATAGGCATATAGGCCAGTGGGATACAGTGTCCAGAAGTAAACCCTTGTATAAATAGTGAAATAATTTTTGAGTTGGGTGCCAAGATCATTTAGTAGGAAAAGGGCAGTCCTTTCAACAAATGGTGCTAAGGAAACGATACTCACAAGCAGAAGACTGAATTCTACCCTTAAGTAATGCCATATACAAAACTGATTCAAAATGGATGAAAGACACAAACATAAAATCTAAAACAATTAGAAGAAGACACAAAGCAAAAGCTTCAAGATGCTGAATTTGCAATGATTTTATGGCTATGACACCAAATTCATTCGCAACAAAAGAAAAAATAAACAAATTGGACTTCATGAAAATTGTAAAATTTTGTGCATCAGAAGGCACTATTGTTGGGAACCACTCTGCTTGGTTTCAGGAGTTGTAAGCATCCCCCATGGCTAAGGCTGAGTGAGTGACCTCTGGACTGTGAGCCACTGAGGAAACAAAGCTTATCTCCCTGGCAAGAGCGCTGCTTCTGCGATCTCTAAGCCCCAACGCTTGGTCAGTTGTCAATGGTGGGTACGAACCCCCTGGGGGGGGGCAACCTAAGCCAGACACAATCACTTGGGAGGCCATAAAGGTAGGACTCGGGGGGGGGGATGCAAAATAGGGCAAAAAACGCTAACCCCCATGGCTATTTGACATAGCCCGAGTCCCCTTTCCATCTGGGAGAAGCGCTTCCTGGCTCTAATCCACTTAAGCCTGAATCTTGATGGGGAGGGGATGCAGCCCTCTGCTGGCTAGCTCGGGTTTCCACCAGGGTAATCAGGCATAAGAAAGAATTCACATAAGTTCTGTGAAGCTGGCTTTGCTAAGAGTGCTCTCATCCATATCATAAGGGTCCAGGCAGGAAATGAGTATGTCTCCTAAAGTTTTTTGCAACTCCCTTACCTGACAGACACTGACTCAGATTAAGCCCTCAGATTTCTTTGGTATGTTATCTGTTATTTGATCCTTGCCGCCTGACATCGATTGACGAGCTTTACCTGTGTTCCTGTGTGTTATGAACCTAATAAAAAGCCATTGAGGAAGGGGCTCTTTATCTTTCTCCTTTGAGAGTCTGACCACCTCTCCTCCCAAAGCAAATCATGCCTTGGTAGTATTATTTTCATCCGTGGCAGACGAGGGGACTTGCGCAGAGTTTCCCCCACACACTATCAACAGAGAAAAAAGGCAAACCACAGAATGGTAGAAAATATTTGTACATCATGTATTTAAAGAAGGATTGACATCCAGAATATATAGAGAACTCCTTAAACTCAACAATAAAACCATACAATCTAATCCAAAATGGGCAAAGAACTTGAACTGATATTTATCCATGGAAGACATACAAATTTGTGATAAGGATATAAAAAGATGCTTAATGTGCCATAGCTGGTGTGGCTCAGTGGATTGAATGCCAGCCTACAAGCCAAAGTGTCACTGGTTCAATTCCCAGTTAGGCCCACAACCCAGGGACATACCTGGGTTGTGGGCCAGGTCCCCAGTAGGGAGCACATGAGAGGCAACCAAACATTGATGTTTCTCTCACTCTCTTTCTCCCTCCCTCCCCTCTGTCTAAAATAAATAAATACAATCTTTATTTAAAAAAAGATGATTTCTGTCTCTGTCATTAGGGAAATGTAAATGAAAACTACAATAAGATACCACCTTAAACCCATTAAGATGGCTATTACTAAAAAAAAGAAAGAAAGAAAATAACAAGTGTTGAGGATGTGGTAGAAATTGAAAATTTTCTGTGCTGTTAGTGAGAATGTAAAATGGTGCAGCCACTGTGGATAATAGTGAGATAGTTTGTCAAAAAAATTAAAAATGAATTATGGTCCAGCAGTTCCGCTTCTAAATTTATACCTGAAAAATTGAAAGCAGCTCTCAAAGAGTTATTTGTACACTCATGTTTATAGCAGCATTTTTTTATAATAGCTAAAATATGAAAGCAATGCATGTCCATCACCTGGTAAATAGATAAATAAAATGTGGTACACATTTTTAATGGAATATTATTCAGCCTGAAAAAGGAAAGGAATTATAACACATGCTACAACATGGATAAAACTTGAGGACATTATGCTAAATGAAATAAGCCAGTCACAAAAGGACAAATACTGTATGCTTCCACATTTAAGAAGTATTTAGGGTGGTCAAATTTATACAGACAAAGTAAAATGTCAATGCTTGGGCCTGGCAGTAGAGGGGTGGGAGTTGTTTGATGAGGGCAGAATTTCAGTTTTTTAATACAAAAAGAATTCTGGAGATAGATGGTTGCAAAGTATGTGAACATATACTTAAAACTGGTTAAGATGGTAAATTTTGTTAGATGTATTTTACTGCAATAAAAACAAACTGAAAAGAAAGAAGATAAAAGAAATGAAAAGAAAAACTAGGGAAAAGGATCTGAATAGTCATTTCTCCACAGAAGTTACATAAATAGCCAATAAACATATGAAAAGATGCTTGACATGATTAATCATCGGGGGAGTACAAATCAAAATCACAATGGCATACCACTTTACACCCCCAATGATGGCTGGAATCAAAACATCAGATAATAACAAGGATGGTGAAGATGTAGAGAAATTGGAGCCCTCATCTACTGTTGGTTGAAATATATACTGATATAACTGCTTTGAAAACTATCTGACAGTTACCATATGATTCAACAATTCTACTCCTAAGTATATATCCAAGAAAAATGAAAGCATGTGTCCACACAGAAACTTTACATGATGTTTACAGTAGCATTGTTTATAGTAGCCAAATATCCATCAACAGACTAATCATAAATAAAATGTGGTCTGTCCATAAATGGAATAGTATTCAGTCATAAAAAGGAATGAAGTACTAATACAAGCTACAACATGGTTGAAATACAAGCTACAACAGGATAAACCTTGAAAACCTTATGCTAAGTGAAAGAAGTTAGTCAAAAAAAGTCCATATGTTATCCACTTCTATTCATAACAAAGTCCAGAAAGGAAAAACCTACAGAGACAGAAAATAGATGAGTGATTCCTAAGGAGTTAGGGATGAGAGGATAAGGAGCTAATAGCTAAACGCAGCAGCATTTCTTTTCTAGGTGACAAAAATGTTCTCAAAGTGATTGTGGTGATGGATGCACATATCTGTGAACACAAAAAGACCCACTGAATTGTACACTTCAGTGGGTACATATGTATATTATATTCCAAAAAAGCTGTTTTGGGGATATAATATATATAGAAATGGCTGTTTCTATATAAAGAAAATATATAGGGCAGGGAACAAGCTAAACAATGCCACAAGAAAGCAATGACCCAACTCATAATATGGGATATTCTACAGAAATTAATGATGTGGGGGCTGAGGGAAAGCTGAAACGGATAAGTCTTAAGGGCCATAACAAACAGCACCATGTGGGCCATGTTTGAATTCTGATCCCAACAAATGTACTATAAAAAAAATCTTTGAGATAATTAGAAATATTTGAATGTTAAGTAATAGTTTTTAGTTTGGTTGGCTACAACGATGATGTATTGTTTTTTAAATCTCTTTGTTGGTGGAGATGCATGCTAAAGCATTGACAGGAGCAATGCAGGAGGCCTGGAATGTGCTACAATACGTTCTGAATGTTGTCGAAAGTTCTGCAACTTGAAGCAAAACAAAGTGTAACAAAACGAAATGACCACAACTTAACTGATATAAACAAGTGTGAAGTCCCTGTGGCATCTCAACATCAAAAGGGAATAAGGGTGAAGGAACAGTGTTATTTGAGGAACTGTTGTACTTTGAACAGCTCCTCCTCCCCTCCTTTCCTGAATGAACAATCAGTGCAAAAGCCAAGAAAGACTGGTATCAGTGGGGTGTGGGGTCAGGCAGCCCAAATAGGACCCTGGAGTGCAGGCAGAGGGAGCAGAATGCCTGCAAAGAAGAGGCTGGGTGGCCAGCATAATATCAGAGCTGAGGAGGGGAGAGCACGTATGGGAGAAGGTAGGGTGGCACAGCTGTCACAATGGACAAGGAGAGGAGGACCCATATGGGGAATGGTTGGAGCCCAGGCTGGGTAAGGATGGTTTCCATGGAGGGGAAGGACAGCAGCCATGATGGGTGATGCGTTACATACCAGGCATTATCAAATAGGTAAAAATATCAAGGATGATCAAAGTAGAGTTTCTTATTGCTGGAGAAGAGAAATATATATGTGGAAAAGAAAACCTTAAAATGAACCCTATGATATCAGAGTAGAACTGGAAGAATTGCCATGAACTCATGGCATCTGATATAGACAGATGTGGACATAGAAATGGATGTGGAAATAAGTGTCTGCATGCACACATGTGCATGTGTGTGCAGACTTATATTTGTGTGTACTGCTCGTATCTGGTAGCAGAAACACATCACTGGGAATGAGCACACATGGTGCCCAGATTTGCTCTCCCATGAAGACACCCTGGCAAGGGCTTCTTTGGAGAAGTGGCTGATTGTATGAGCAGACCAGAGGCTATAAGGCTGTCATGTTGTTTTGTCTCAGAAGGAAGAAAATGCTGAAAGAATAACAATGACAGGTCCAAAGGACACAGAAGCATCTTGAAGAAATCTAAAATAAATATAGTTACTGATTATAACCCATTGAATAAAGCAGGAAACCACAAATCTCTAATAAAAATGAAAAAGTAAATAGATCGAAAGTTGAATTGAGAAAAGGGAATTTAAGTAGTTTCAAAGTACCTCCCACACCAAATATTTATTAATCACCAGGGAAAGGAGAAAGTCTGCAGTGGACAAGACTGTGCCATGCTACTCAAAGCTAGTGGTGCAGTGAACACTCCCAGACTGTAAGGCATGGTGACACACACAGGTGTATTTCTGTGACAGCACGGCCATGGTGCAGGACCTGAACCCAGGAATGAACAAACATTAGACATACCTGAATTCAGAACTGTTCCAGGTTGAAGATTAAAGAGACGAAAACTAAATGCAAAATGAGATTTCGAACTGGAGTCTATTGCAATAAGGAACATTCTTACTACAATTGGTGAAACATGAGAAACCTCTTAAGGATGAGGAGGTAGTGATTCTGATGCCTGTCCTGTGGTCATGCAGAAGAATGTCCTTGTTTGCAAGAAATTCACTCAAGTATTCAGGGGTAATGGGGCATCTGAGCAAGTTACTCTCCAATGGTTCCAAAGGAAAAAGTTATTTGAACTGTACATTCAAAGAATATACCAGAATATTGATGGGGTGGGATGCAAGTGAATCAAGATTGAAACTGTACTGGTAATTTATGCAGCCAATAGGTGTATGAGAGTTCATTACATTTTTGTCTCAAGTTTTTTGCATTTCAAAAAAGAATAAAGGTGCTGCTGACAGAAGAGAATGGAGGAAGAAGGGAGAGACACTAGAGGACTGGTGGCTGCCCACCCCACAGGGCAAGGGCAAAAGCTGAGCAGGGTTCTGACACCGATGGAGCAAGGGAGGTTTAATGTATTTAAAGAAACAAAACACTCACTAGAAAAAATTTAAAAAAATGTCAAAAACTGAGAGAAGTAGCAAAAATGAGCTAAATCTTTATTTTCAGAAGGAACATCAAGAAAGGATATGAAATCACTGATGAGCAGTTCAAGCACTTTAAAGAGAACTTGGAAGAGAAACTGTTGGCAATGCTTTTCTCAGAATTGGGAATGTGGTGAGGAGTAGAGGAGAGGCTACTGTTTTGCATTAAAAGCCTTTTTGTAGTACCTTATTGCCTTATAGTTTGGATGTGTTACATTGATAAAAAGTTAAAAGGTATGTTGCGGAGATAGCCTTACCCATCAGGCATGCGCATGCTCCCTTACATGTTGCAGGCCTCTCTTGCCAGTCATTGAGAGTGAACCAGCGTGCTTTCTCCACCCCCTCTTCTTCCCCTGGGGCCCCCTTGTGGACAAGGCAGTCCCAGGGATGGACATCGCCTGGCACCTGAGTCAGCCTAGGACCAGAGGGGTCCAATACACATGGTCTTGGGTGAGTGGGGACTGAAGCTCTACTGGGTTAAATCAGGAGAGTTCCCACTTTCAGAGCCTAGACTGAATGATACAAAGGGAATTTCAAAATAACAGTGGGGTTTTGTTTAAGTGGAGGGAACAAGTGACTTTTCATTTTCTTAATTACTCTCCAAGTAAAATAAAACCTGACAATTATGAGTGCTGGATGGCTGCTACTGTTTTGTGGTGTTATGAATGCACAGCCCCAGCGTATGCTCTCAGCTGTGCCTGAGGCCATACTCCTGAAGCCCATGCAACACCCACCCAACTGGCATGGCCACAGCTTATTCACATGCAAGCACATGCCCACCATGACCCCTCAAGGCCAAAGGAATAAATCAATGATCAGTGACTCATGGAATAATTTTAGACACAAGAGAGCTGACTAAATGATTGTGAAGCTATTGAAAAGAAAAAATAAAGCACTCTGGCCTCCATCTCTGAGACTGTTCCTACACACCCAGTCCCCAGACTCTTTTCAATTGCTACCTCAGGATCAGTAGCTTCAGTACCTTGCAGTGCTCAAAAGTCTGCCACAATCACCCTTGTTGCCCACAATTGGAGCAGCCCCAGATACCCCCATCTCAAAAAATCAGTGTGTGGTGGGAAGGTTCACATAGGTTCAACTCTGGAATAAATTTAGATGCAGAGATGTTTTGCATCCTTCTCTGAGTAATCTGCTCTGCCAAGTTTACCCCTTTATAGTCAGAGACCAACAAATTACTATGAAAATTAGATGAATAAATATTGAAGAGAATGTGTTCATCGTCTATTTTGGTGTCTCCACAGCAAGGAAGCAACATTAAATTTTTAATTAAGTTTTCCATTTTCATTTTGTTTCAGCTAAAGCTGTCCACTAGAAAAATCAATTAAACTAGATCAACAGAGCCAGCAAAAAAACCCTGAAAAGAACACTTATTAGTAGATGTGACTTACAAATTTTCTCAACCATGCTACAAATTTCTCCTCCAAAATTGAAGTCATATAGTTGGAACAGCATGGGGTCTGGCTGGCTTGGACACTTAGTTCAAACACATCATCACAATTCATTTACTTTTTATCTTCTGCATTATCTTGGTACTGCTTTGTGAGTATATAATATATTACTAGTAGTAGATGCCTTTTTATAGCATATGTTTGTCTATAAGGACTGAGTGAACAAAAAATTAATAACTTTTGGTGTATAAAATGGTATAATTTAGCTAAACTTTAACTTTTCATTTTTAAAAAATACCTAAAATTTTCAACTGAAGCATTTCTATTCTCATTGAATTGCTGGGGTATTTTCTCTCCTGTTTTCTTTAGATAAAAACAACTGAATTAACAGACAGCCTATGCCAATGGAAAGAGTTCTGGACTCATTCTGTTCAGAAAAAACTTATTCGTGATTCCATATCTGCCCATACCACATGACCCTCAGCATCTCACATTACCTCCTTGGGCCCTCAATTCCTAAAACAGCCTGAGATTAATGTATGCATTCACTTGTCTAATGCTAGTTGAATATCTACTATGTGCCAGGCTCTATTCTAGATGCTAAGGGATACCACAGTGAGTAAAACTTCTACCCTCATGAAGATTATAATCAGGGTTGGGAGCTTGTGGTAAACAATAAACAAATTATCAGATAAATGGGTGCTTGGGTGTGATAAGTTCTTAAAGCAAAAATAAACCAGGGTAAAGAAATAGGAAATATCCAGGAGATCCTATTTGAGAAAAAATGGTGAGGGAAGGCTTCTGTTATTTGGAGTAAATCTAGCTCATTGTAGGAGATGAATATAACCCTGATACCCAAACCAGATGAGCACACACAAATGACAGAAGCAAAAACAATGAAGACAGATCTCACTTGGGAACAGTAACTGTGGAAATCTTAAAGAAAACATTATGTGCCCAAATCCAACAATGAGTTTCACCATTCCTATGTCCAGACAAAATTGGGTTTGTGCCAGGACATATAACATCAGAAATATCTCCCTGTGTAATACCGTAGATTAATAGACTTAAGAAAAAATAACAGTACTATCTCAAATGATGCTGATGAAGCATTTGATAAAGTTCAATACCTACATATAATAAAAGTAATTAGGTAATCAGTATGCATCAATTCCACAAGAGCAGGGATTGTTCTCTTAACTGGTTCACAAACATATCCCACGTGACAAAAACAATGCCTGGCTTTAGTAATCATTTGGTACATATTGCTGAGTGAATGAACGGGAGAAGCAATGAAGGAGGGAAAGAAGAAAGGAAGAAAGGGAGAGTGAGAGGGTGGGAGGGAAGTTCTTTAGGCTGACAAGAGCAGTCTACCCAAGGCATACGTCATCCTTAATGGAACAAAACCTCAAACCTTCCCTTCCAGCCTGGGAACAAGAAAACGGCGCCCTCTCCTGGCCAATGCTAAAAAGTGCTCTGGACAGCAAGGTCAGGGTAAACACTTCAGGAAGGGGATTGGAAGGCAGGGGACAGAACTTACAGTGTTTGCAATAGCATGACCCCTGTTACAATAAAATTCCTGCAACCACATTGCTCTCCCTACAGCAGTAACTGTTGAGAAAAAGTAACCAAAAATAACATACTACTTACAACAGGAACTAAAACTAGATACTCTAGGAAGTAGCCTAACACAGGAAACAGAAGAGCTTTTAGAAGAGAATTTTAAAATTCTAACAAAAGGCATTTGAAAAATAAAATAAGTGAAGATTTATGTCAGGTTCATGGGTGTGATAACTTAACATTGAAAAGTGTTAGCTCTCCCCAAATTAATCTTTTTTTAAAAATTTTAAGTTATATTTTATGGTTTATGTTATTACAGTTGTCCAAAATTTTCCACCTTTGCCCCCCTCCACTCAGGTCGCTTCACCCCCTCGGGCAATTCCCTACCTGTCCTTGTCCATGGACATGTTGTTTTACTAAGCCCTTTACCTTCAACCAGTACCCACCTCCCCTCTCCTCTCTTACAGCTGTCAGTCTGTTCCATATTTCTATGCTTGTGATTCTATTTTTCTCATTAGTTAATTTTGTTCATTAGATTCCCCATATAAGTGAGATTACATGGTATTTGTCTTTCACTGAGTGGCTTATTTCATTTAGCATAATAGTCTCCAAATCCATCCATGCTGTCTCAAAACGTAAGAGTTCCTTTTTATTGCTGTGTAGTATTCCATGGGGCAAATGTACCACAGCTTTCTTATCCAATCATCTACTGATTGGCACTGAGGCTCTATCCAGCACATGGCTATGGTAAATAACACTGCTATTGCGATGCATATATTCTTTTGAATTGGTGTTTCAGGATTCTTAAGATATATCTCCAGAAGTGGAATTGCTAGGTCAAACACAGTTCCATTTTTAATTTTTTGAGGAAACTCCATACTGTTTTCCACAGTGGCTGCACCAATCTGCATTCCCATCAACAGTGCACTAGGATTCCCTTTTCTCCACATCCTTGCCAACACTTGTTTGGTGATTGATTGATGATAGCCATTTTGTTAGGTGTCAGGTGTTTTTAACTTGCCTCTCTCTGATGACTAGTGATGTTGAGCATTTTTTCATCTCTATGGTCATGTGTATGTCCCCCTTGGAGAAGGGTCTATTCAGCTTCTGTGTCCAGTTTTTAATTGGATTGTTTGTCTTCCTGGTATTAAGTCAAATGAGTTTTTTTAATATATTTTGGAAACTAAATCCTTATTGGATATATCATGGCAAATATGTTCTCTCATACCGTGGGTTCTCTTTTTACTTTGACAATGGTTTCTTTGGCTGTGCAGAAGTTTTTTAGTTTGATGTAGTCCCGTGTGTTTATTTTTTCCTTCATTTTCCTTGCCTTTGGAAATATATCAGCAAAAATAGTTACACAAGATATTGGAAATTTTATTGCCTATGTTTTCCTCTAGGATTTTTATGGTATCACAATTTACATTTAAGTCTTTTATCCATTATAAGTTTATGATTGTGTATGGTGTAAGTTAGTGGTCTATTTTCTTTCTTCTTCTTCTTTTTTTTTTTTTTTTTGGCATGTACCAGTCCAGTTTGCCCAGCATTATTTATTGAAGAGACTGTCTTACTATATTATATGCTCTTGCTTCCTTTCTCAAATATTAATTGACCACAAATGTGTGGGTTTACTTCTGGACTCTCTGCTCTGTTCCATTGATCTATGTGCCTGTTCTTATGCCAGTAATAGGCTGTTTTGATCACAGTGGACTTACACTATAGTTTTTTGTTGATTTTCTTTTTTTATAGTGTCCCTGTCTGGTTTTGGAATTAGGATGATGCTGGCCTTGTAAAAAAAGGTTGAAAGTATTCCCTCTTCTAAAATTTTTGGTACAATTTTAGAAGGATAAGACTTAGTTCCTTTTTAGCTGATTAGTAAAATTTACCTGTGAAGCCATCTGCTCCAGGACATTGCTGGAAATTTTTTCATTGCTGCTTCAATTTCATTAGTTGTTACCAGTCAATTCAGGTTTTCTGCTTCTTCCTTATTCAGTTTTAGAAGATTGTATGATTCTATAAATTTATCCATTTCACCTATGTTGTCCAATTTGTTGGCGTATACTTGTTCACAGTCATTTCATAAAATCCTTTGCATCTCTATGACATTAATTGATACTTCTCCTCTTCCATTTTTTATTTTGTTTGTTTGGGTCCTCTCTCATTATTCTTGATCAGTCTCATAAGTGTTCTCATTTTTATTTATTTTTCAAAGGACCAGCTCCTGGGTTTATTGATTTTTGAATTGTTGTTTAGTCTTTATGTCATTTATTTCCACTCTGATCTTATTTCCATCTTTCTACTCACAGTGTGCTTTGTTTGTTGTTGTTTTTCTAGTTCTTTTAAGTGAACAGTTAGATTTTATCTGATTTTTTTATTTCTTGAGGTAACCCTATACTTCTTTTTTAAATATATTTTATTGATTATGCTATGAACGTTGTCCCATTTTCCCCCTTTATTCCCCTCTGACATGCACCCACCTCCCACCCACAATCATTCCCCCTTAGTTCATGTCTATGGTTGTAGATATAAGTTCTTTGGCTTCTACATTTCTTATACTATTCTTAACCTTCCCCTGTCAATTTTGTACCTGCCATTTATGCTTCTTACTAGCTGTACCTTTTCCCCCTTCCCACTGATAGCCTTCCATGTGATCTCCACTTCTGTTATTCTGTTCCTGTTCTACCTGTATGCTTTGTTTTTGTTTTTGTTTTTTTAGGTTCAGTTGTTGATAGTTGTGAGTTTGTTGTCATTTTACTGTTCATATTTTTTTATCTACTTTTTTCTTGGATAAGTCCATTTAACATTTCATATAATAAGGGCTTTGTGATGATGAACTCCTTTAACTTGACCTTACCTGGGAAGCACTTTATCTGCCCTTCCATTCTAAATGAAAGCTTTGCTGGATAGAGCAATCTTGGATACAGGTCCTTGCCTTTCATGACTTGGACTACTTCTTTCCAGGCCCCTGTTGCCTGCAAGGTTTCTTTGGAGAAACCAGCTGACAGTCTTATTGACTCTCCTTTGTAGGTAACTGTCTCCTTTTCTCTTGCTGCTTTTAAGATTCTCTCCTTCTCTTTAATCTTGGCTGGTGTAATTATGATGTGCCTCTGTGTGTTCCTCCTTGGATCCAACATCTTTGAGAATCTCTAAGCATCCTGGACTTTCTGGAAGTCTATTTCTTTTGCCAGATTGGGTGAGTTTTCCTTCACTGTGTTTTCAAATAAGTTTTCAATTTTTGTTCTCCCTCTTCTCCTTCTGGCACCTCTATGATTCAGATGTCGGAACATTTAAAGTTGTCCTGGAGGTTCCTTGGCCTCTCAATTTTTGAATTCCTGTTTCTTCATTCTGTTCTGGTTGAATGTTTATTTCTGCCTTTTGGTCCAAACTGTTGATATGAGTCCTGGTTTCCTTCCTTTCACTGATGGTTCCCTGTACATTTTCCTTTATTTCCCTTTGCATAGCCTTCACATCTTCCTCTATTTTGTGACCATACTTAACCATTTCTGTGAGCAACCTCAACACCAGTGTTTTGAACTCTGCATCAGATAGGTTGTCTATCTCTTCATTGTTTAGTTGTATTTTTCTGTAGTTTTGATCTGTTCTTTCATTTGGGCCATGTTTTTTTGTCTCAGTGTGCCTGTTACATAGTAAGAGACAGAGCCTTAGGTATTCCCCAAGGTCAGGCAACACTGCTTTGGGGCACTACATGTGGAGGAAGGATCCAAGAGGGAACAATGCCACTTACTTGGCTCTTGACCAGCTTTCAGTCACTTTCTCTGCTATCCACAGCAAATTGGGATGTTCTGGTGCTGATTCCCAGGTGGATGGGTTTGTGTACATTCTAGGACCCTGTGGGTCTCTCCAATGAGCACTCCTATGAGGCCGGGAGTTTCTCCCAGTGCTGCAACCCCCACAGGTTTTTTAAGTCAGAGGTTTTGAGGGTTTATTTTCCCACACTGGACCCCTGGGTTGCTGATCTGTTTCACTCCCCGGTTGTTCTTCCTCATTTATCCACATGCAATTGTGAGACTGCCTGGTCTGCTAGCTGCCACCTGTCCTGGTCCACCAGCCATCACCTTACCTGCACAGGTTCTCCAGCTGCTGCCTTGCCATGTGCCCTCTCTGCCCTAGCTGCCCATATGCTCCCCTCCTAATGGTCTGGATGAATGTTTATTTAAATCCTTGGTTGCTGGACTTCCATACAGTTTGATTTTCTTGCAGTTCTGGTTTTTCTTTTTTAAATATTTGTTGTTGTCCTTCTTTTGGTTATGCCTCCATCTTGTCCAGAAGTCCCATAAGCCTATAATTTTCTTAACTTCCTTCTCAGGATTGCTTTTGCTCTGATACAAGAATTTCATGTGGCTGACAAAAGAAAACAAAACAAAAACATGCAAAACAAAAACAAGAGGGAAAACAACAAAAGGGAAAAGAATAAGAAAACAGAAAAAGAGTAGTAAAATAACACAAATCAGGGGGCCCAAGATAGTGGAGAAGTCAGTGGAAGATGCACAAACCTCCACCAGGACCAATATGGAATCACAATTACACTGTAGAGAAATCATCCTGAATAATCAACTGAACACTAGGTGGAGAGAAGCCTTATAACCAAAACACACAGAAGAAACCCCTTCCCCACAATGAGACTGTTAGGGAGTGCAGAGCAGGCACAGAAGGGCTGGCTGGGCTCCCACAGGCTGTAGCTAAAGTCCTGGAGGGATATTTCAGAAGCCAGGGCCTTTCCCCTGAGAAGTGTGAGGTCTAATCCACAAGCTGAGCTCCCCAGCCTTAGCACTGGAGCCAGGAAAGGAAGCTAGATAACATACAGCTGTGAAAAGCAGTGGTGTTTCTGTCCAACAGAGAGAGAGGGCTGGAGATGCAGGGGGCCTCTTAAAGGGCCAATGCACAAAATTCCATTTGCAGCTACTTTCCCTGGGCTCAGGTAGAGGGAGGGCAGAGTGGCCTAGAGATGTATGAGGAGAGTCTGGGGTTGGTGGCTCTTGGGAGAGAACAGCTACCCAGATCCCTGTCCTGAGTCATTCTCCATACTGCAGAAGCCATCTTTCTCAAGCAGAGCACACTCCTCCAAGTGGCATCAGCCAGAAGAGAAGCAATGGTCTCATCCACAGGAATCATTCTGCCAGACCCTTTGGAGCCTAAGCCAGGCTGCTGAGCACAGCCTGAGGCAATATCAGTGACAAAGTTTATCAATTAAGGCAGAAATCTAGGAGCTCTGAGATTTTTAGATGACACTCCCCTGGGTCCTTGCTGATGAAAGCCAACCTTGGTGTGCACATCCTGTTTCTTTCTGCACATACTCAGGGCCAGCACAGACAGGCACAAACTTTGGGTCACTAATAGCTCCAAATAGCTGCCAGAGCCACTTATAGGTACTGTTTGACATAGGTGTGCACCAGTCTTTGGAGATGTACCTAATACATAGAAAGAAATGCAAAGAAGCAGCCAAAATGGGCAAAGAAACAGACTCCAAATGAAAAAAACAAGAGAATTTTCCAGAAGAACTAGGTGAAATGGAGGCAAGCAATTTAGTAGATAAAGTATAGAGTAATGATTATAATAATACTCAACAGCATGAAAAAAGACACAGAAAGAATAGAAAAGGACCAATCACAAATAAAGATTAAAATATCTGAAACAAATATTACAATGGGTAGGGAAAAAGTAGGTTATATGAAGCAGAATATTGAATTGGTGATTTGGAAGACACAGTACAGAAAAATATCCAAGCAGAGCAGCAAAAAGAAAAGAGAATTTAAAAAATAAAGAGAGCTGAAGAAACATTTGGGACAACATGAAGCATAAGAGCATCCATATCATGGGAATACCAGAAGCAGAACAGAGTGAACAAGGATCAAGAACCTATTTCAAAAAATAATAAATGAAAACTTCCCTAATCAGGTGAAGGAAAAAAATATACATATCCAGGAGGCTCAGAGAGTTCTAAACAAGTTGTACCCAAGAGGCCTACACCAAGACACATCATAATTAAAATGGCAAGGTTTAAAGACAAGGAGATAATCCTAAAAGCAACAAGGGAAAAGCAGGTAGTTACATACAAGGGTGTACCAATTACATTGTCATCCAATTTTTCAATGGAAACATTTCAGACCATAGAGAGTGGCATGAAATATTCAAGGTGATGAAAAGCGAGGATTTACAACCAATATTACTTTACTCAGCAAGGATATCATTTAAAGTTGGAGGAAAAATAAGTTGCTTCCCAGAGGAGAAATAAGTTGCTTTCTAGAAATAAGAAAAAGCTAAATGAGTTTTTAACACCAAGCCAGTACTGCAAAAAATGTTAAAGGATTTGATCAAATAAGGAAGAAGAAGAAAGAAGAAGAAGAAGAAGAAGAAGAAGAAGAAGAAGAAGAAGAAGAAGAAGAAGAAGAAGAAACAGCAGCAACAGAGGACAATAGTCTAACAATAAAATGGCACTAAATATCTATCTATCATTATTCATCTTAACTGTAAATAGCTTAAATGCTCTAACCAAAAGATGTAGGGTAATTGAATGGATAAGAAAACAAAACCCACATACATGCTGTCTCCAAGAAACCCATCTCAGATTGAAAGACATACACGCAGTAAAGGGATGGTAAAAGATATTTCATGCAAATGGAAAGGAAAAGAAAACTGGGGTGGCAATATTTATATCTGACAAAATAGATTTTAAAATCAAGGTGATAATAAGAGACAAAGAAGGACACTACATAATGATATAGGGAACAATCTTACAAGAGGATATAACCCCAGTAAATATTTATGCACCCAACACAGGAGCACCTGAATATGTGAAGCAAATCTTGATAGGCATAAAGGGAGAAATTGACAGGAATACAGTCATAGTCAGGGAATTTAACATGCCATTCACTTCAATAGATATATCTTCCAGCCAGAAAATCAACAAGGAGACAGAGTCTTAAATGACACACTAGATCAAATGGATTTAATTTATAACTTCAGAGTGTTTCACCCTGAAGTGGCAGAATATACATACTTTTCAATGCACATGGGACATTTTCTAGGATGGATTACATGTTAAGACACAAAACAAATCTCAATAAATTTAAGAAGACTGAAATCATGTCAAGCATTTTTTCTGACCACAATGCTATGAAACTAGAAATCAACCACAGGAAAAACATAGAGACATGGAAGCAAAATAACATGTTATTAAACAATGAATGAGTCAACAACAGGATCAAGGAATAAATCAAAAGACACCTTTAAAAAGTGAAAAAGAGGACACAATACAAAATTTGTGGGACTAAGAAAGTAATCATAAGAGGGAAATTCATAGCATTAAATACAGACCTATCACAAAAAAAAAACAATAAGAAAAACCTCAAGTAAACAATCTAACTTTACATTTAAAGGAACTTAAAAAAATAACAACAAACAAAGCCAAAAGTGAGTAAAAGGAAGGAAATAAAAAAGATCAGAGCAAAAATAAATGAAATAGAGTCTACAAAAAATGATACAAATGATCGGTGAATCTAAGTGCTGGTTCTTAGAAAAGATAACAAAGAGTAACAAGCATTTAACCAGACTCATCAAGAAAAAAAAGAGAGGACCCAATAAATAAAATCAGAAATGAAAAGAAGAAATAACAATGGACTCCAAAGAATTACAAAGGGTTGTAAGACAATATTGTGAACAACTATATGCCAACAAATTGGACAACCTGGAAGAAATGCATACATTTCTAGAAAATAAAATCTTTCAAAACTAAATCAGGAATAATCAGAGAATCTGAATAGGCAGATTATACCTAGTGTAATTGAAGCAGTAATAAAAATAAAAAAAAAAAACAATAAACAAAAGCCCTGGACAGAAAGGCTTCACAGGTGAATGTTACCAAGGATTACCAGGAGAACTAATGCCTCCCTTCTCAAAGTATTTCAGAGAATTCAAGAGGAACAAAGGCTCCCAAGCTCATTTGCCAAGGCCAGCATTATCCAATTCCAAAACCTGATAAAGACACTACAAAAAAAGAAAATTACAGGCTAGTACCCCTGAAGAACATAGATGCTAAAATCCTCACTGAAGTATTAGTAAGCGGAATACAGCAATGAATCTATAAGATCATACATTACCAAGTGGGATTTAGTCCCAAAAGCAAGCTTGGTACCATATTGACCAATCAATAAATGTGATTCACCACATAAACAAAAGAGAGGATAAAAACCATGTGTTCATATCAACACATTCTGAAAAAGCATTTGATAAAATCCAGCATTCATTGAAAAAAACTCTCAGTACAGTGGGATTAGAGAATATACTTAAACATAAAAAAGGCTATATATGACAAACCCACTGCCTGCATCTTACTCAATGGGCAAAAACTTCAAGTGTTACCCTTAAGATTGGGCAAAAGACAGGAATGTTCACTTTCAACTTTCTTATTTGCAGATGGCATGATACTGTACATAGAGAACCTCAAAGACTCCACCAAGAAAGTAGTGGAACTGGTAAATGAATTCAGCAAAGTAGCAGGATACAATGTTAATAGCAGAAGCCTATTTTTATATGCCAATAATGAACAAACAGAAAAGAAAATTAAGAAAACAACCTGTTCCCAATTGCTTCAAAAAGAATAAAATACCTAGGAATAAACCTAACCAAGGATGTAAAAGACCTGTACTTGGAAAATTAGAAGACACTGAAGAATGCAATTGAAGAAGATATGACTAAATGGAAGAACACACAATGATCATGAATGGGAAGGATGAACCTCATTAAAATGTCCATAACACCCAAAGGAATCTATAAATTCAATGCAATTACTATCAAGATTCTAATGACATATTCCACAGAACTAGAACAAATATTTCAAAAATGTATATGGAATCACAAAAGGGCCTGCACAACAATAGTGATCCTGGGAAAGAAGAACAAAGTTGGAGGGATCACACTACCTAATATGAAACTATAGAATAAAGGCAGGGTAATCAAAACAGCATGAAAATATCATAAAAAAGACACATAGATCAATGGAACAGAATAGAGAGCCCAGAAGTAAGCCCAAAACTTCATAGGCAATTAATATTCAATAGAGGAAGCAAGCACACACAATGGGCTAAAGATAGTTTATTCAATAAATGGTGTTGGAAAAAATAGGACAGATACATGTGGAAAAATGAAACTAGACCACCTTCTTACACCACACACAAAATTAAATTCAAAATGGATTAAAGACTTAAATATTAGACCCAAAACCATAAAAATCCTAGAAGAAAACATAGGCAGCAAAATCTTGAACACTGCTCATAGCAATATTTTGTTGAATATATCTCTCCAGGCAAAGGAAACAAATGAAAAAATAAAGATAAGGAGAGAATCTTAAAAGCAGCAAGAGAAAAGAAGATAGTTACCTACCAAGAAGTTCCCATAAGACTACCAGCTGATTTCTCAGAAAGAAACCTTGCAGGCAAGAAGGGGCTAGAAAGAAGTTTTCAAAGTCATGAAAGGCAAGGAACTACATCCAAGATTACTCTGTCCTGCAAAGCTCTTATTTAGAATGGAAGGGCAGATGAAGTGCTTCCCAGATAAGGTCAAGTTAAAAGAGTTCATCATCACCAAGCCTTTATTCTAAGAAATGTTAAAGGGACTTATCTAAGAAAAAGGAGAAGATAAAAACTATGAGCAGTAAAATGACAGCAAACTCACAATTATCAACCAAACCTTAAAAAACAAAAACAAAAAACCAAAGACAAACTAAGCAAATAACTAGAACAAGAACAAATTCACAGAAATGGAGATCACATGGAGGGTTATCAGTGGGAAGGGAGAGAGGTGAGAATGAGGGAAAAGGTATGGTGAATAAGAAGCATAAATGGTAGGTACAAAATAGAGAGGGGGAGGTTAAGAACTGAAGCCAAGGAACTTATATTTATGACCCATGGACATGAACTAAAGTAGGGTAATGATAGTGGGAGTGGTACATGGCAAAAGGGAATAAAGGAAAGAAAAAAAATGGGACAACTATAATAGCATAATCAATAAAATATTTTTTAAAAAGAAAAAAATTAAAAAATGGAACTATAACATACTAAAAAGGTTTTGCACAGCAAAGGAAAACATCAACAAAATAAAAAGACAACCCTGAGAATGAGAGAATATATTCATCGATACATCTGATAAAGGGTTAATATCCAAAATACATAAACCCAATTACAAAGTGGGTAAATGACCTTTATAGGAACTTCTCCAAAGAGGGCATACAGATGTCTAATAGACATATGAAAAGCTGCTCAACATCTTAATCATCATAAAGATGCAAACTAGAGGAGGAAGAAGATGGCGAAAGAGTAGGAGGGAGCAGATTTCACTTCCCCCTACACACAGGAGGAAAAACTGGCTAATCCATGGAGGAACGGAGCAGACAGACAACAGTATTGCAGGGTATTTGAAAATAAGAATCCACAAAGCGGTAGCGGACACTGACAAAACAGAAACCAGATGGTAAGGAGATTTCAGGACACTTAGGTTCTGGGGATCAGCCCGGGGACCGGGGGACTGTGAATCCCCAAGCCCAGCGCTGGGCACCCGGCACCCAGAGCGAGCGCTCGGTCAACCACAGAAGAGGAGCACCTGCTGAAATCCTTGGGAGAGAGCTGGGTCACCTGCTCCCTCCATCCCCAACAGACCAGGTTTGGAGCAACAGGAGCAGAGCTCTGGTGGCGGAGAGGGGGAAAAGGAGGAAGAGGCAAAACACTCAAAGCTGTGGTTACTCTCTGTGGACGCCAGCTCCGATGAGCTGAGGACTGGGTTGCTTCGCACCCGGACCCCGGGAGTTGCAAGGACTCTGGGGCCTGGGAGTCACCCGTGGACCCCGGGGCCGGGAGTCGCTGGAGAGTTGGGTTATATGGACGCCAGGCTTGAATAGGAGGAATTTATCAAACAGAAGGGCTGGGGAACCTGTTGCTACAGCCCAGACTGACTCCCAGCCCAGTGGGGCATGGGGGGAAGGCGCAGTGACTCCATCCCCGCGGCGCTGGGAGGGGAGACTTTGGGCCCAGGTTCCCTGGTAAGAGAGGCATTTGGCGCCAAACTAAGCTAGTGGGCTCTGCTGGACCCAAGTGTCTGGAGGTGGCCACTGGGAGAAGCCATCAGAAGAGAATCAGGACTTTCACATCGAGGATATTGGGAAAGGAGTCAGACTGGCAGCTAGGACAGTGCTTAGAAGGCAGCCTGGGTGAATGTCCCCACACCAATCACTCCCCAGCCTTCTGCAGACAGCAAGACCAGAAAAACCAGTTCGGCCAGTTTGAATCCAACAAGAGGAGTGTTTTT
>PVKM010024660.1:0-20398 GCA_004027735.1 Carollia perspicillata
GTCCACCAAGGCAGTGGAGAGAACAGGAGGGTAGGAAGGTGGATGAACTGTGGCACATCTTCTGAATAGCATGTGGAAGCAGGCTTTCTATTGTAGGTTCTCGAACTCACTGCATTCAGGCAATGTGTAACTAAAAGAATTTCTCTCCAGTCCTGGCTGGTGTGGCTCGATGGATTGACTGTTGGCCTGCAAACCAAAGGGTCACGGGTTTGATCCCCAGTCAGGGCATGTGCCTGGGTTGCAGGCCAGGTCCCCAGTACAGAGCACGCAAGAGGCAACTACACATTGATGTTTCTCTTCCTCTTTCTCCTTCCCCTACTCTCTTTCTAAAAATAAATAAATAAAATCTTTTTTTAAAAAAGGATTTCTCTCCAGTTCCCTAAATAAATGATAAAATTGTCGCTCCCCAGCAACAAGAATTTTGAAGACAGTAGAATCAAACTGCAATGTTTCAATAGCTTTCAAATTATTTTAACTGCAACCCCACAGAATGATATGCATTTTACATCATGACAGAGTGTGAGCAGTTATGTTGATAAATGTATATAGCTGAAACAACATCACCAAATAATATGACCTTAGTACACTCAGGGCTCTAGAACACTTCACCATCTAGTCAGTTCTGTTCCATTTGACGTCATCTTTAAAATGCTGGTTGTACTCCATTAAATGTGTTTCAAGACCCTCTAATGGGTCTTGATCTGCAGTTGGAAAGACATTGCAATGTGTCTATTGCTGCAGCCTTTGAGTAAACACTAAATTGCTTGCTCCAGAGGGCTGGCACCAGGCAAGATTCTCTGCTGGCAGTGTTCAGGCAGGTCGATTTCTTTTCTGTCTTGGAGGGAAGAGGCCGATGTGGCAACACAGGAACCAATTGCAAAACGAGTGTGCAGGAGCCATTCGCCCCAAGCGAGGCTCAGCAGGAGGGGGTCAGATCATATATGTGTCCTTCAGCAGAAATGGTGAATATGGGTGTCAGCAAAGTCCACCCTTGGATATCACCACAGAGAATTAACAAATCAAATCAAATTTGGGAGATCAGGAAAAAGGTACAAACGGAAAACTCTGAGGTCTTGCTAAATAATTCAGTAAGGAGAGAGTTTATAGACTACGTGACAATCTCTCGGAGGAAATTAAAGTCAGGCAATTTTTGAGGACACATGTGGAGTCATCTGGACTTTTCAGAGCCTCCAGAACCCCCCAGCCTCTGACTCCATCTTGCTTGCTATATTGCCAAGGGAGCTGGAAACAGAACATTGGAGCCTCTCGCCTGGTTTTTGTTTTATTGTCTTTGTTGCTGTTGTTTTCTGTGCACATCAGAGAGTTCTGGAGAAAGGTAGCCCTCTGGGGGAGTGTGTGCTTACTGGCCACTTCAGTCCACCCACAGCAATCGACAAGCACTGATATTATGTGGGAAAGCACAAACAATATTGTGACAAGTACTGGGCACCTTAAAACACCTATTATTTTTGGCAGATTGCATTGAAGTGCTTTCATTTTACAGGGCTCAAGAACTAAACTAAGAATTTACTTTTTAAAAAAGACAAAACTATGTCTATCTATACAAGCTCCAAAACACTGCCTAATGCAGTACATAGATTTTTCAGAAAGTCATCCCATACTTCATTTACAGCTTTCTTGAGTTTCTAGAGTCAAGTTTCTAGCTCCCTTCTCTACCCACCTTCTCACAGATGAGCCTGATGGTGTAAAAGGAGGGGGAGCCCCTCTGCTGCCTCATGCAGGTACTCAGGCAATAACAAGACTGTTGCTTCCAGAACGCATATTGCAAATTGCCACTGTCAGAGTCCACAGGATACATCAAGGACACCAAACAGTTCAGGTTGCCATCTCCTTTGGTGTCAAATGATCAAATGTCAGGTTGGAACCACATGTAAAGCCCACCTTTTTCAGTTTCCTCAAACCATCGTCCCAAGTCACCTGGGGAACAGGGCAATGGCCTTTATTCCCAAGCCCACCTCCTTTCCATTGTCTGAATTCCCACAGAGTTCAACAACTCATTTCTCTCTACTGTTTTTTAAGGGGACAGTGTTCTCTGTTTCCACCTAGATATTGATGGCACACTACGTTTAGTGAGATAAGATAATAGCATTTGCACCTGGTTTCTCTTTATTCTTTATATTAGTTCCCCAAACAGAACTGATCACGTGAATAGAGGATCCAGCTTGGGGTGGAAGACATTTAACTGACTATTCACCTGGACTGTCAGCTGGCACCTCCGAACATAGCAGGCATGGCTGCAGAGTCCCTGGAGTTTGGGGCTGTGCCGGTGAAAATGGCGCATGGAGGCGGTCACTCAGATCGAGGGCAATTGCTGGCTGTCAGAGGCTTTGAGAACTTCTGTCCCACTTTAATCCACATCATTGTCTTTATTGTTTTGGGACACTTCACAATTTTAATGAACGTGTGTATGTTGTTTTTTACTTATTTTTGTTTATTATATATATATATAAATATATATATAAATATATAAATATTTGCATATATATATATATATATATATATATATATATATATATATATTTGCAGATGGATGGATGGTGTCTGCCAAGGAGACTCAAAACCAGAGCCTGGGAAAGAGATGTGAGAGATGGGTCAGCTGGTTCCAGGCAGTGGGATGCTGTGACTGATGTTTCTGCATGTTTTGCCACTGGGGGACACAGCTGCTCTTGGTCCTGTCTTTCCAAAAGTCAGTGACAAGGAACTTTATGGAAATAGGCAATGAGGTGCAGGCCCCTGCTCTCTAATCTACTGATAGGCTAGATAAGGTCTGTGATAGGGTGGGGGTAAGAGTACCTGAAATAAGAAAATAGAGAGAAATAAGTACGTCACTCTGTTTTCCAAACTCACCTGCTCAAAGATTTAACAGACATGGCTTTCTTTTCATGGAGAGCATGGCAGAGTATGTTAAGGTTGCCTTGTTGAGAAAAGAGTTATCTATCTCATTCTCCATGGTACCCACATAACCTAATGCCATGCCTGGGACAGAGTAGATGCTCCATAAACAATCGTATAAAGAGTGAATGCACGGTACTCCAGAGTGGGGAGCTGACTCACTCATCTCAGGGCACCTGCCTTTCTTCTACCCTCTGCACACACTTGCTCCCTACATTCCCAGGGCCAACTAGCAAACCCCGCTACCATCTCACTGAGAGAGTTCCGGACAGTGTCTGGCACTGAGAAGCCTAAGCATCAGGGTGAGCATATTATATAAGCCAGGCAGACCAGGTTTAAAGGTTCAGCTCAACCAATGACAAGTGGAATAAACTCTGTGTTTAAGACAAAGCAGCCAAAGATATTAGCTCTCCCTCCATGCCTGCCAGTTCAATCTGTTACACCTTGATTATGGTAGTAGTTACATGAAGGTATTCATCTGTTAGAACTCATCGAACTTTACCCAATAAATGAGTGCGTTTCGTTGTGTGTAAATTATATCACCTGCTGTCCTGAGAAGATTAAATTACTTCCAGGAATTTCTTCCTGACTAGCAGGAAGTGCGCTGCCATTATGTTCCATTTCTTCTTATCTTGCCCTTAATGAAGATGAATAACAATGAAGTCTTAATGAAGACTTCAGCACTCCTCAAGTTCTTTAAGGCACTTTAAGCCAAGAACTGGTCCCCTGAAAACCACCCCTTCAGAGGGCTTTCCTAAAAGTGCATCTCGCCCCTGCAAATATACCCATTCTCCTTACTGTGAAGAGCCCTAAATTACTTGCATTTGGAGAAACAACCAAGCCCAGACAAAAGATCGAACTGCAACGTAATCAGAGATCTTAGAAGGAATCTTGACAGACTGCCTAATTCTAATTTGTTCTGCTTCCTCCAAGCTAGGCCCTATTTCATTCATGCAATCAAAAACTGTCTATGAAGTTCTGTGTGCTATGCTTGGAGCTAATTATAAGAACAGCTCCCATTTATTTAGAGCTTCTTATGTCCCAGGGACTGGGATGAGTATGTCAATAATATATAAATTAATCTTCACAGCAACCTTATGAGATATGTAGTATTATCATCCCCATTTTACGGATGAGAAATTAAAGGTATGTGGTTAAGCAACTTCCCTGTTGTCACTGGAGAACCAAGACTAGAGCCCAGAGTTGTAGACAGTAGAGTATTTCACCATCATCCTGCTGAAATCCTGTTTCTCACACTGCTGATCCTGGTTCTAATAGAACTTTCAACATGTTGGAAGGATGGCAGAGAAACCTAAGACTAACCACACAGGGAAGTGGAGCTCTAGCCTATTTGTAAAGGTTCTAGAAAGATCCTACTCTACTATCATCCCCTAACCCACACTTTTTAACTCAATACCCAAGTCCCCGGGGCCTTTGTGCTTACGCAGAATGAATCCAGAGCAATGGTCCACATGCCTTGCCAACTCCCCGATTTACATGAGAGACATGAATGATATGTTTTTATAAAGAATGCTTGGGTAAAGAAGCAAAAATATGGCATTCATTCATTCAGTCATTCATTTAGCATCCATTTAAACCATATGGATCAGTCACTAAGCAAAGTTTTTGTGTTGATACCTAGGATACACAGACAAGACTCAGATCCTGTCTTCAAAGTCTAATGTTCTAACAATTATCTCCTATCACACTCTCCTTGTTGTTGGCCAAATTCCACCTGCCAGTCTGGACCATTCATCACAGCCTGACATGGCCCGCCCTGCCCCTGGGCTGCTTCCAAATGCTGCTTCCCTGATGGGTGTGGGATGGTAGAGTCCCTATAAGTGCTGCTTCCCTGCTGGGTGTAGGATGGTAGAGTCCCTGTGAATTGGCCAAACAATTATTCAGGAAAGAACAGGTCTCCCCTTTCCTGCTCTCCCCAGTCCTTTTCAGTGAGCTGTAAGGAAATGGCAAAATAATGGGCTGGAAATAGCCTCAGGGCCCCTTAATAAATTGCTGCTACACACCCCTTTTGCATTTTAATGGAAATAAAATGGGTGGGGTAGATCTCTTGCACAATTTTAAAACTAAATTGAGTTTAATTCTATAAGACAGATTCAGCGTAAATAGGGGTAGGGAACACAGAGATCTGAGCCAAAGGAATAGAAACAGCCTGTTCCTGAAAGTAAAAAATCATGACATGCAAACAACAAATAAGCAGTTAGCTCTCCAGATGCTGGGAGTCTGTTCATCTCCCTGATCAAGAAGTCCTGGAAAACAAAGCTTGGCCAGAGGCTGAGGCTGACATGAGGCATCTGCAGAAAGCCTGGCACACAGTAGGTATACACTGTATGTGGTTTACAGCTGTCCTCCTTGGTGACAAGGTACTCTGTGACCCAGCATTCAGCACAGTGCCAGGTGGCTTATGTGATAATTAAAAAAAACACCGCATGACTCTGTCTGGTAAAACAAACCAATAAACCAACCAACCAACAAGCAAACTCTTCCTCCAGCCAAAGATGATTTTATTAAAGTTTACAAATGCATTGAACTTTTTCTGCATTCAGAGCATGATATTATGGCGAAGACAACAGTGAATAAGAAGTAACACCTGCCTTCTTGAAGTTGCATTTCAATGCATGCCTGTGTGTGTATTTGGCAGAAGGAGACAGATACAAATGTAATAGCATTTAAAAATACATGGAATTATAGAGGAAGCAAATTAACTGTTCCCTGGAAAATCTAGAAAGGCTCTTGGAAGAAATAGAGTTGAGCTGAGCTTGAAAAAGAGGGTGAGGTAAATACTCCAAGAAAAGGGAATTCCTGAACAAAAGGAGAAATCTTTGGGAACAGGAAGCGTATTTAGAAAAGAGCCAGAAGACCCGGAAAGAGTCCAATGAGCTGTCCTTCACTGAGCAGCTCTGGGTGCCTCAGTGGCCAAAGAAACAGAACTGGAGTAAGACCTTCACAAACCCTAAGCATAGAAATTGAATTACCGTGCTCTGCATGTGCTACTGAACATTTTAAAAACACCGAATCACTAAGGAAGCCTAACAAAGTTCTGACTTTGCCCATTTAGGATAGTTTTTTAGAAAACTTAAATATCGTATTTTTAAAAATTGTTCCAGAATCTCTACTTTTGGGTATGAGTGACAATAGGAGAAGCTCTCCTACAGGAAAAACGAACTTTGGAAACTCAGGGGATTAACCCTCATGCATCTGGTTGGGGCAGCCTCTCATGCAGCTGCTCCACATGGTGACTCAGGAATCCGGGCTCCTTGCAAGCACTGGCTCTTCCGTCCACTCGAGCCTCCTTGGAGTCCTCTGCTGCCCTTCCGCATTCAGATGTCCAACCCAGCAGAGAGAGAGCTTATGACACATTGCTCAAGGGTTCAGAAGCCAGGCCTGAACAGGGCGCACATCAGGTCCAGCCACATTCCATGAGCCAGAGCTAGTCTCACAGTCCCACCTACACTGTCACTGGAGAGAGAAGTGCAGAGGAGCACCAGTGCGTTTCTTTCCTGTTGTTGCTGTAACAAACTACTACCAACCTAGTGGCTTAAAACAACACGTGTTCATTATTTCACAGGTTAGAAGTCTGATACAAGTCTCACTGGGCTAAAATCAAGGTATCTGTTCCCTTGCCTCCTTCAGCTTCTAGACACTTCCCCCACCATTCCTTGGCTGGCAGCCCCTTTCTTCCACCTCGAGAGCCAGCAACACTGCATCTCTTTTAAATGCTGATACTAACCTACTGGATATGGTTTTGATTCTAAGAGTCAAAGGTTTTTTGTCGTTGTTTTATTATGTTTTCGTATTTCCAAAGTTATACTACATATGGTACTTGGTTCCCTAAATTTGGGTAAAGCTTCACCAAAATATTACCCTGCATTTCAGCCTTGAAAGGAAAACTTCCTGTGCACACACCATGAACAGGACATACTAGTCCTTGGCCTGCCAAGGTGCCCCCCGTCTGGAATGTCTCATTATTCTATGATCCCTCTGTCAGTGGTGTGCAGGGATGAGCTTGCATTGGCCCTTAAGAGCCACTGTGCACATCCCTCCCCAAATTTGTGTTCAGTGACATCTCATCGGCAATTTCAAATGGTCACAGTGAGAGTATTTACACCACACACAAAAATAGCAAATGCTACAAATGAGGGCTTTATTTTTTATTATTTCTTTCTGAGATCCATTTATCAAGTGTTTACCAGCATACCACTGGCCCACCTTGGCTTTAAAACCATTGTCAAAATATATTTGGGGCAATCATTATCCTAACATACATTTTGATATTATTGTTTCAGTTGGACTTCAGGATCAAGAGATATTCTGTCCTATGGCGTTTAGCACTTTCATCAACAAAACACCAATTAGATTTCCACCTGTTGCTTAAGAACAAGCTTTTATTGGTCATTGCCTGCGCTCTTTGCTAGAATATGAGGACAGGAAACTTCTTCCCTTTTATGAATTGGTGAATCCCAAGAAGCTAAAAACACATGGTAGGTGTTCAACAAATATTTGTTGAGTAAATGAGTAAGGCTTGCCTGAAGCAGGACCCCTGCCTTCCCGGCAGGTGATTCCACCAGTCTTTCTCTGTCTTAACTATCACAAATTCTCTGTGGGAAACAGAGTTAAACTCTTCTCAATAACTCCTTCTTCTACATAGTAACTTAGAAAATACCTGTATCATATAGTTGGCAATTATCTGTATTATAATCAGTCATCTTTATTATATACACGTGTAACTCTTCTAGTATAATAGCAGCTTCAAAATCAGAGGCAGTGTTTTTGTTTTGTTTTAATGTTTATTTCCTGTTTAAAAGTAATATTTCCTTCCTTTTTATTATTTATGCTCATGATGTGTCACACGGAAAGGACTAGTCCTTGTTTGTGTCCCTCAGCACAGTGCGAGCCCATCTGCAACAGGCAGGATGGCCCATCGTGTCCTCCCAGCCTGCTTCCCTTGCGTCCTCAGCCCTGGTGAGAGCTCCGGCTCAATACACGTTTACTGAAGGAACAGTGTTGACTTGGCCTTTGTAAGATCTGGAAGGACTTCAGCACAGCCCAGAGGAAGAAAAGCTGGGTTTCCCCCTAAAACTTTGCATGGTCTCTGCCTCCCATACACATGTAGCAGCTTCTAATTTTGGTCTTTGCACCAGTCACCTATCAAAGCAATTATTTCTTAAACAGGCTTAAGCAGGAGGCCAACCCAAAACTTTATTTTGACAGAAGCTATATGTCTGAGTGAGGCTGGCCATGTCCTTGACCTTGGCTGTCCCAACCTGTAACTCAGATAACCCGAACTCCTCTGATGTAACAAGCGTTGAGAGGTTCTGTTGAACTGATTGACAAATCTTTTCCAAGACAGTCTGAGACACCCAGACAACATATAACTGACACATTGACAACAATGATAAAAAAATAGCTTTCTGTGAGTTTTACTTTTGCCACTGGCAGAGGTAGTCCAGAAAATCTGGGCCCTGAGAAAAACATGCTTGGAGTGTACTTTGCCTGCTTGCTAAGGCATTACATTTCTAATTCACTTCAAGAATTGAAGCTACTGGCATAAGCACAAAATGCCACTATATAGCAACCATTATGAACTAAACAGAAAGCTACACCACAAGAGGCCAGCACACCCTGAACTGATTTTCTGTGAAAACTCCCTAGGGACTCAGAGTTGCATAAAACTCAACAGGAAAAGACACTCCCAGGTCCATCTAAACCCTCTTTACCAAGTACAGGAGTCTATAATTTTTGAACTTGCCAATTGTTGCTTACAGAATCAATCACTTATTTAGCTGCTTTGCAGAAAATAGTCTTTACTGGTGTATGGGGCAGTTCCTTCAAGGACAGTTAGAGGTCAGAGTGTTGTAGGTTCCAGAACCCTCTGTCTTGAGCTTTGAAGGCCAGTTAGTCAAGACATCAGGCATCATTTACCCAGTTAGTCAAGGTCAAAGTTTAAGGTGGAATATATACTTATGTGTGCATTATGTATTCTTATTTATATTATGTATTATGGACAGAGGATCCCTGTCCCAGGGGATGCTGGGATTGATGTTGCCTCCTAGTGGGAGAGAGTGGAAAATTGAAACAGCCTTTAGAATAGGCTGGAGGAATTGAGGAGGATCTTGGACCCCAGATAAACATACAAACTCTACCTTTTCTGCCTTTTAAGATTCTGACTTTTTGCAATGCAAAGGATCTCTTTCTAAAAATTTGTACAGCCTCTCTTGGTAACCCATTCAAACCCACCAACTAAGATATTTTTTACTACTTCCTATGTGCTCAAACGTGTATCTGGAATCATAGAAGACACCAAGGAAATTTTAGGTAGGATTTTTGCCCTCATAATATGAGAGGACAGTTTGTACCTTAGAACAGTTAATGATAAGCAAGTCTTCATCTGTGTGGCTCAATTTGTATATCAACAGCCTAATCTTCCTTTGGCCTTCAGTTTTGGCATTCAAAGATTTTCATAATCTTGCTTACTTACCTAGCTGCATTTCTTGCCACTTCTTTCTTAAATTCTTATTTTAGCCACTCTTGGAGCTGGCCTTAGGGTGAAACCGTCAGGGAGCCCATCTCCAAGGTTTTTTAACACATCACTAGGAATCTAGCAAGGCATAGAGAACAGAACTGTCACAACTCATAAAGGAGAGGCCTTTATGAGTCACGAGTGAGGTCCTATGATAAATGGCCAAGGGTGGAGGGAGATGGCCCCCAGGGCATGATTAAGCAACAGTGGAAGATTTCTAAGTTGCTTTCTAAAGGGAGTGTGTCTGTCTAACTGGGTCAATGGTCAAGGATTGACTTGCTTGGAACAACTGAGAAAAACAGCTCCATGCTGCCATCAGGGAGCCCTCCTAGCTTCTTCTGGAACAAAATAAAAGGAAACCACTTAAGGGGGGCACCTAATTATTAACAAGCTGAGAGGGGCTCGTTATGGGCTACTGAAAGTTTTCTGGATTCCCCATGCTGTCTTGGGCTCTGTACTTTTAACAGACTTGCCTGGAGTCTCCGCCACTGATATTCTACACCACATTAACCTCAAAACTGAATCTTCCCTGACTCCAGTATACACCCTGGCTTAGCCCGGTCCGTATAAGAGCCCAACCTCTGTGCTCCTATGGTTCTTGGTACACATCTTTTTTGATATGATCGGAACCAAAACAATCCTTTTTACAGATGAGAAGACTAAGGTTCAGAGAGATTAAGTTACTTGACCACGTAAGTGGCAGAGTTCAGATTCAGCTCTGCTATGTCTGTAGCTCCAAGGTTCAGATTAGCTGCCATGCTTTAGGCTACATTGCCTCATCTGAATATGCTGTACATGGTTCCTTGTACTTGCTTCTCGTATACCCACCAGTTCTACTCAAAACACTCTGTTTGACCTCGGACCCAGGATAGCTGGACCAGCACTGTCCAATGAACACATAATGTGAACCACAAATGCAGGTCATACTTATCATTTTAATTTTCCAAGTAGCTACATTCTAAAAAATATAACAGAATGTATAGAATTAATGTTAATAATATATTTTATTTAACCCAATACAGAATGGGGCAAAAGTAGTTTTACAGTTATTTGTATTGGAAATAATAAAATAATTAATAAGTAACAATATGAGACTAAACTGTAAACCTACTTTTACCCCACCCTGTATATCCAAAGTGTTACAATTTCAACATGAAATCGATACAAATTATTAATGAAATAATGTACACCTTTTTTTTCACTAAGCCTTTGCAATATGGTGTGTGTCTACACTTTCATTGCAAATTAGTTCAGACTATCCACATTTCAATTGCTCAATAGCCACACGTGGCTAGGAGCTACCAAATTGGACATTGCCAACCTAAACTCATGGGTCCCAACCCTCTTAACAATCTTGGGGACTCTTCAGAGAATAGAAAGCAAAGAACTGGCAAGATGAAGAAAATGTTTCTAGTTATTTTCTTGATTTAATTCAATACAAAAGATAAAAGGGATAAACTCCACAATTTCCATCCACAATGAGTGGCTGGCTTATTTGCCTAAGGGCAGATGAGAAGCTGAGTGATGGAATCTACAACATTGCATAATTCGTGTCGGGTGTCCACATACCATTGGAGGGGTGCCGCACACAAGATCAGGAAGCTCCAGATCCCTGACTAGAGGGCATCCCCAGAAGCCAGTTCACTGAGTGTATCCACTAGGGCCATCATCACCTCCTGGTCCTTCTCCTGACGGTAACTCTCACACCTGTTCCAGTTTGAAAGGCAAGGTGCATAAGCTAGCCTTGAGGAGTATGACACAGGCTGTCCTCCTCACACTGATTCTGACATTGGAAAGAGGAGAGAAACCTCAAGTTTCCCCTTCCCCATCCCCACAGAGAATCCTCTACCAAGGGGTTTGCATACTTTGCACGCATCAGAATCATCTAGAGGGCTTGTTAAAACTCAAGATTGCTGTGCCTCACCCCACGATTTTCTGATTCAGCAGTTCTGGGCTGTGGCCAGAGACTGTGCATTTCCAACAAGTCCCCAGGTGATGCGGAGGCCGCAGGTCACCAGGGCTTTCAGAACCAGGGCTCAGCCCTAAAGAACCAATAGCAAGAAGAAATCTAAGAAAAGGCAAGGCTCCTTTTTTCACTCTTACTAAGGCAAATATGATTTTTACATAACTGAAGTGTTTAGTTTTTTCTCCCCTGCCCCCCCCCATTATTTTCTCCAGTCTAGGAAAGGATGGAGTGATTGTAATGAGAAAGACTGAGAGGAAGAAATTAAGGGGTCAGGAAGTCTGGAGGGAAATATGGAGCAAGACTGTGATGGATCAGGGTGGTAGACAATCATGTGACATCTGTACTCAGGAAGGGAAGGGGGGCCAAGTCTCCCTTTACTGGAACCACGCAGTCCCCTCTGCTGGAACAGATGCACAGACTGAACACAGGTTTGCCCCTCATCCTTTTCAATTGAATCACAAAGACACCTCACACAGAGATTATTTTTCTCTTTGCTTTTTAAGAGAGGAAGCTAGCTGAACCATGAGTGACAGTGGGCAGTAGCCAACACATCAAGAGTCTCAGAGAGTCCTCTTTCCAGGCTTATTTAACTCTAACCTTTCAGGGCACCTGCATTTAAAAGGAGAGGCTATGGGACTGGCTGAGTAGCAAGCAGCTGGGAATTTGGAATGCATCTGTGGAGATCCACACGGAGCCTGGCTCAGAACTTCCAAGAAAACTCAGTGGGAGGGGAAGAAAAACAGTGCAATGATATGACGCCTTGTAGGGCCTGCCTCGGCCTTGCTGAATCGCCCAGAGATTGCATTCCAGCTGCACTGCCGTGACCCAATGTTCCAGTAAACAAGGAGGGAGGGGATGGACAGACATCAGATCAGGCTACCCTGGAGCTTTTAAAATAGAACACAGGGGGCTGGCAGGGTGGAGCCGGAGTTGTGGGAGTTGCCTTTTCACATTTCCTGGATCAGGGAGGCACACCCACACCTCCCACCGGACACACATATACACATCCTCACTTCTGGTGGGGCTTGGACAAATTCCAGAAACTCAAATGGTCTCTTCTACAATGCTCAGAAACTGGTGGCCTCCTTTTAGGATACTCCCCAAGAACAGCAGAATAGGAGAGTATGCAACAGAGACACTGACCTCAGGCCACGTCAGGCCACTGACTAATAGGGTTCACTCTCCAAGCAATACTTGTGCCTTCCAGCAAGACAGACAGAGTTGCGCAGAGAAGCACAGTCATTCAGTCCACTTCCCCATTTGATTTCATGGCGTAAAACAACTGACTGACGACCCTGTGATTCCTCGGGCTTCTCCTCTCCCTGCGTCACCCACACCCTCCTATTTTCTCCTGTCTCCATTTCCATTTCACCAGCCAGCAGATGAGCCTAGGTAATACTCAGAGGGGCTTGCTGGAAATACGAAGAAGAGTACCCTCTCCCCTCTGCTCAGAGAGCAAATTTCTGGAAGTTCCCCCTCCAAGTGTCCATCTACCTGGGGAAATTCAAGGCATTGTAGCCCAAATGGCATACCGCTTCCCCTTCCCACCACACAAATGTGTGAGTGATACTCTATACTCCATATGACTGGTTGACCACAGAATTTGTCATCTACACTTGGACATCCCTGAGAGTAAAAGGGGGCACTATTGAAAACCATCCTAGGACAAAGCCTCTAACCAGGACATAGGGGCACCTGCATGGTTAGTGGGTCTCCCATCCTGCATGTCACTCCCATCCTTCTACAGTCCCACCCCGGTTGATTTTTTTTTCTGCTACGATTGACTTGTCCTTTTCCTTTACTTACCTTGGCCTATCTTGGCCTATTCTTCTTTTGTTTCTTTGCATAACAGTGATACTCGGGCAATAATTGCATCTCTACTTTGAAGCAGGGAAAAGGCAGGTGTTAAAACTCTCCCATGTAAAAAGCTGGGAGACTCCTTTGCTTCAGGTCTGAGCGGTGTGTTCAGACACCTCCAGGATCTGGCTTCCAGCTCCAGAGACTTGCTGAATTCTGAAATTTAGCACCCAGGGCACACTGTCAGCTTTTACTCACCAAATGGTCACACCTCAAGTTAAGGACAAGCAAATCAGCATGAAAAATGGTGAGGACTGCTTGAGTCCTCATGGCAGGAAAAAAGCCCTTCTCATACTATTTCCTTAACAAGAATGACAACAGGCCCCACCTCCTTTCTGTCTCTCCAGTGTGCCTAAAGCACTATGCATGTTATTTCTAATGTTTACAGCCACCCCGCAAAGTTTCAGTCGTCCTCATTTCCCCCTTTCTGAGGCCAGAAGGGAGAAGTACCAAGTAGTACCTAAATCCAGCTCTACCCAGTCCCAGATCCCACACCAGGCCGTGCACCTGCCTTTGCAAAGCCGACTCGGCCTCCTTCCCCAAGGGTGGCAGGACCTGAGACCCTGTGGGTGTCAGCCTTCATACCACGCCCAAGCCCTCCCTTTTAATTGGCTAGTCCTTCTCAATCAACTTAGAATAATTGTTCTTGAAGACCCATGTTTCTTTTCCATCACAGCTAGTAATGACTTCATACCTCTGAAAGCCTTACCTACTGCACACCAAGACTCAGGCAGCCCCAGAAAAGTACTGGGCATGGTAGGGCTTGGACTGGGGTTCTGGAAGTTTAGGCTTCCAGAAGTTCAGAGAGGTCAGAAAAGCATGGGCTCAGTAATGACACAAAATGAAAAAGCAATGAGATGAAAGTTTAGTGATTTGGGGTCTAAGTGGTCATTGAGAGCAAAACCGAGTACCAAGCCAGGCTCTCCCAGGCCAAGCCCACACTGGGACGGCACTCCATGCGTAGAGGTAAGAATGTATCTGCCTGGAGTTGGGAGCAAAGTGGGGAGACTAGAACAGAGCTTTAATAACCTGGCCCTCTGAGCACCCTCCCTCACCTTAGCTGACTTGCCGCTCACCATTCTACTTGCTCTGTACATTTTCTCCAGCCCTCCCTGACCATTTCTCATAATACCTGTCCTCTTTTCCCCCCTCTCCCTCTCCCAAAACGCAGCATAGTGGACACACGTGTGTGGGCCTAGAAATCAGATACCCCTGGGTTTGCTTGTTATTGGCTATATGTCTTTGGGATGTTTCTGCATTTCTCTGATCCTCAGTCTCCTCATCTATAAAACAGAGATACGAAGAAGAACCTCATAAACTTGTTTGGAGAATTAAAGTAAGTAAAGTTTACTCGTATACTTTGTCTTGTGTAAAGTAGGCACTCAGTAAATGGCTCTTGTTGATGTCACTCCTGTTGATACGGCTTCAGGATTGTGTTAAGTTCTTCCTCCAGAATCAGCCAGCCCCAACAGAGATACTGGAGGCAGAAATTAATAGGCTTTCCCAGGGTCACATGTCTCATTAATTCTAACCTTCAAGTAAGGACGTTAATTGGACAAAGCAGTAGAAAGGGGTGGTGGGAGGACTGAGATACATCCGGCACTCAGTGGGCACCAGTCACCGGCTTCCCCTCACATCGTCAGACCCCTCTAGGGTGGGTTGGAGCAGGGGGCGCCCAGAAGAAGGCACTGAGTGCGGAGTGGAGCTTGAAAATACAATGGGCTTTGCCTAAAAGTGGAAATAGAGACATTGAGAAGTAACTTCTGTTTATCAATCCCCAAATGCCAACTTTACAGCGGAGTCTGACACACTAAGCAGGAAAAAATTTCTTCTGGCCAAGAGCAAAGGTTGGGAAGATTATTTGCAGGCAGACTAGAACCTTAAAGTGAGAGAATAGGAGAGCTTGGGGTGACGCTGGGGAGTGGTCAGAGAAGATGATCCTGAGGGTTTTAAACTGACCTTCTAGAATATCTTCCAAAACAATCTTTGAAAGCACCATGGTTTGTGGACGCAAATTATATTTTGAATCGGCAACACAAGTGGGAGGCAGCTTTGAGATGAGTGACCATTTTTCAGATGCAGTGGTTTTGAAATAAGAAGCATCAACAAGTTTTGCAATGAAAAGTAAGGCCTGGCATGGGTTCGTTCCAAGATGAATATGAAGAAGGACACTGAGATACTCAACAGCAGGCTCAGCCCCTGAATGATCCAATTACAGGTTTTGAAATGGACCCAGGGGCAGGATTTAGAAACCTAAAATGGAAAGGCTGAGGAGAAGCAATTTTGCAACTAGACAAACGACTGATTCCAAAAAGTCCTCTGGAGAGAAGAGGGTATGGAAAATGCTGTGCTGGCGGTTTCTAAACAGCCCATGAGAATTAGAATGCGCTTTCCTAGGAATAATTAGGGTGAGGTTGCTTGGGGTCTGAGAGAGGACTGTGGTGTTATACTTGCAATTCACCCAGATGACTGATGGCCCATGGAACAGAGAGCCCCGGTAAGTTACATCAGCAGAGGTGAAGTGTGTGACCCTGTTTAACAAACAGCAACAGCAGAGCAACTTGTTCTGAACAATGAACTTCTTAAGTACTGGGCCTAAGGTTTTGTCACCTTGTATACTTGTGTCTGGCAGAGCTAATGCATTCAGAAATATTTAATTAATGATGTATAAGATAAGATAGAGGGTTCCCCAGCATAAGGAGGTATTCAAGCAGTAGTCCCTGCATGTTGACCTTCCTACCCACTCATCCTGTTTCCAAAACATACGCATTCTGTGATTAGCAGGATGGGGTACCCTACTGAAAGTTTAACCTCAAACACTGACTGCTATCAATAGCCTAGCGGAGAGTTAGCACGTTTATAAATACTTGGTTAAGAGAGGCATGATATCTATCCACACCTCTAAGTATTCTGAACATCCCTAGAACTACTTACACTACATGCTTCGGCACAGTTCTTTTTTTCTCTTTTATCAAAAATAGTTATGAGAACTATGAACTTCATTCATTGTAAAGTTGTTAAGGAGAACTGTATATCACTTAACACCTCCTCTTAGATAAAAAGAATGATCCCATTTTATTCCTTTTCTCTCACTCTCTTTTCCTTCTATTTCTTTTTGTTTCTTTTTCTTTGCCCTTCATTATTGTTTCCAGAAGGTCTTGGTCAAGTTTTATATTTAATCTCAGCCTCTGTCTTACTTCAATGGTGGTTGGAAATTGGGTTTCTATTTCTTAATTCTACATTCCCATTTAATCTCCTTATTTTAGTGATCTTAATGTTTCTGTCACATGAAAAAATGTCATTAAAAAAGGAGATACCTAATTCAATTAAATATATTTTTCTCATGTCCCCAAGTACTTACCTGTTTTGGAAGATGAGCTCTGAGGACAGGCCAGTCAAGGGAAAGATAGAATGAAAGGTCTGGTCATCAGTGACGTGTGTGATTCGGAAAGCCACTCGTTACGACCCTGCTCTGAACGAGGCGGGCAGTGTCCTCCCTTCTCACCAGCCTCACCCTGTCAGGGCATGGGAGGAAGAGTCGGGTCCCACGACTTCCAGTGCTCAGTGGCCTCTAACTAGCTATGCACTGTGGGTAGGACTCTACCCCATCCTGAAACTCAGTTTCCTCGTCTGCAGGAAAAATTTGGACGAGAGAAAGAAACTGTGAGTCCACTTTCAGCTCTAACACCCGCTGGCTTCTCCTAGTAAAGACACAGAGCAGTACCTCTTGCCCCTGAAGAAGTTTAGATTCTTTGTAGTTGATAAAATATAAACCACGTCCCATTTGTAAAGAATCACATGCGTACAAGTGGATGTGGGTACTGAAGTCTAAGTTTGCCAATATGACGCTTGGTTAAGATAGAAATATTTTGCCTCTTGTTTTCTTTCTTTAGGATGATAATCTGGTCTAATTTGAATAAGATTAGAATTTCATAATTAATCACCCTCAGCATTTTTATTTTAAGGTTAAAAGAAACAAACAAAAGGACCTCTATTATTTCTATTGTTGGGTGTGAACATCCTTGCTAGGTGAAGCGTGTCCTGCATATGGGGGATGAGAATGACCAGGACTTAGACAAGCTATTGGAGTTTTAATGGAGACAATCTATAAAAAGGACTACTTAGCATAGAAATATGCAGTTCGACAAGTGTGTGGGGAAAACATACTCTCCTATGCTGATTGTAGGAGCATAAATCTACATAAACTTTTGAGAGGAAAGATAGCAGTTAACAGCTAAAGCCTTA
Source organism: Carollia perspicillata (assembly GCA_004027735.1). Lineage (NCBI taxonomy): Eukaryota > Metazoa > Chordata > Mammalia > Chiroptera > Phyllostomidae > Carollia > Carollia perspicillata. Next base: position 17,520 of record PVKM010024660.1, read on the forward strand.
AAAATGTGCATTACTTATGGTTAAGCAACTTCACTCCTGGGAATTTATCCTATGGATCATCATAACTGCAGACAAAGATACAGCATAAGGCTGTTTCTCACAGCTTTATAGAAATAAAAAAGTTTAAACTTAAAAGTTCTAAAATAGGGAGATGATTTTAGGTGGTACAAGGGATAACTTTTTAATAGTTAATTATTTATCTTAACATGAATTTAAAAAATACTAGTTTTCCACTTATGGTAGTAATATAAATTTTAAAATAAATTTAAGAAAACTAAAGTAGGTGGAACTTGAATGAATAAACTTTGGGAAAATCCTGGGAGGACAGAAATTTCTGTAGTAGGTGGACTTGACCTTAAGATCTCTAAAGGTCTTTCAACTTTAACATGCTCTGATTCTATGTCAACGGCTCTGAATCAATGGTATTGGCTCCCTACCTTCTAAAAATTACCCATGTACGTGGGCAGACAGGAAATGCATCTTCAAAGACACCCAGAGAGGTTACGGCTGCACCCACAACAGTCGTGCCAGCTCCCTTGCTATCCGGGTCCACCAAAGATCCTTCCCACTTCAGAGACTCACGATGTCGGTCCTTTGTTGAGGGAGGTCCCCCCAACCAGATATTTGTACGGCACCTCCTCAGAGAGGTCTTTCCTGGCCCTCTAAAGTTGCCCCCCACCACCCCTCCCTCTTACCTTACTTTATTGCTTATTTCTCATTTGTTTCTCTCCTCATAGAATATAAACTCCACTGAGCATAAAACTCTGTCCTATTCATCACTGGATCCCTTGAGGGACCTGGGGATATCTGGAACAACGAACCCAAGGCAGAACTATGCCCAGTGTATTTAAGAAACAGCAAGAAGGCCTGTGTGACTAAAATGGACTTGAATGAGGAGAACCTAACAGGAAACCCAGGAGGTTTGTTGCTTTTTGACACAGATTCCTGAAACATGAGTGAGCCTGCCAAGAGTTGCCAAGCCTGCTGCCCACTACCTGTTTTCACCAATCATCATGGAAAGGGAAAATGCAGCATAAAGGCATTTGATAGTACCTCTCCGATGGCTACAAAATCACGAACAGGAAAGGGGCAATTTAGGGGGGCACTGAGGATCATTTTGTCCAATATTCCGCTTGAAAGTAATGACCTTGGAAGAGAATAGGAGATATTGGAAGGGTTTTATAAACAAGTTGAAAATGGGTTTATGGGCTTATAATAATAGAGCAATGGACTCTTGGCAACAGACAGAACAGGAAGCAAGTGCTTGACAGGAAGTTCATAAACTGATCAAGGGAGCTTTACCTTAACATTTGATGAGGAAGGAGAAAAGATTCACATAAACTGATAACTTGATATAATGGGAAGCTTAGGTTTTAAGCAGAAAGAGCAATAGTGGTGAAGATCCCAAAAAAAATAAGAGAAGAAAGGTTTAGTACCAGAATATATGATCTCAGATATGAGCTAAGCATAGGTAATAAAAGTGAAGGTGATCATTCTTATAAAAAGAAAACCATGCTTTTACAAAGAGTTAGGCTTCGTGAGAAGGGACTGAAGGCTAGCACATATTCTGTGCCATTGTTCAAGTGTGCCCCACCTGAAAGAGCGTCCACTGCCCAAAGCCCAATTAATTTAAGGGTTGGACAACTGCAATTTCCAGGTGGGACAAAAGCAGTTCTAGTCGTGAATGCACAAAACACAGAGTTTATTCTTGCATTATTATTTATCAATTATTGTATGATTTTCTGTATGAATGACTGTAAACCTACGTTTGCCACACCCTGTGTAATAGAGTTATCTACACCGTTAGGGACATTTGTAAAGCAGAGAATAGACACTTTTGGGTGAGGATAAAATAATACAGAAATGAAATGACAAAACTATGGAAGCAGTTACATTTTATAAATATAAAGGACATTTTGCAAATATAGATTAGAAAACTAACATGATAAAAATACTTAAGAGCAATAAAGAAAGGAATTTAAACACCAGGAAGACTAATACTTTGAAAACAAAGAATCTGGTAAATTTTTCCTTTTTGAGAAAAGAAAAAGAACTAACTTGAGGAAATGATGATCTGGATTCAATCCTAATGTAAAACAATAATAAAATTAATGACAGTTAACATTTATTGAGAACCTTATAAAAGTTGACATGTATTGAGTGCTCACTATGTGTCAGGCATCAGTTGCTTTAGTCCTCCACAATCCCAGGCAACTATCCCCATTCTATAGATGAGGATGCCAACAGCTGAGAGGTTAACTAGTGCAAGGTTACAGAGCTAGCGATAAAACCCAGATCTACCTGATTGCAATGCCTGTACTGTTAGCCAGGCCTCTTAAGACTGGAGAAAGGTAATGATGCTATTTTAAAGACCATGTAGTTAAGAAAGAGAATTCTAGGAAGAATCAGCCACATGTGTTAAACTCTAGGATCATGGATATCATAAAATAAATAGAAAATAGAGAATGAATCTATGGATAATTACTCCAAAAGGTAGGACATCTCAAGGGGCTTGGAAGATTATTTTTTAAAATTACATTTATATTAATATAGTCATAAATCATCCAATCTGCTGTGCATGTGTGCATAACCATGCCAAAAATAATACATGGAAACTAACAATTTGGCTGTTCAGGACACTCAGATTTTAAAAAGATGAGCACAAAAGATGGAACAAAAGGTCCCAAAAGTCCAGTGTAAGAAAAAGCTGAGACTTGCAAAAGGCCTAAGGACCATGAAAATTTTTGTTTTAGTTGTGTTCAGAGCAGGAAGAACAGGAAAAAAACCTGGGCTAACTGCTCGAGGCGGAAGGTATAAGACTGCAGACAGGACTGCAGAGCTGGAGGCCCACATAATATCATTTAGAACAAGTATCATCG
>PVKM010024661.1:0-20382 GCA_004027735.1 Carollia perspicillata
GTTTGAACATATCAATCTGGTGACATCACTTGCCCCTATCTTTTGACTCATGAAGAAGCTACCTCATGCAATTTATGTACTGCCAGAGGCTCTTTCAGTGACTGAACCTAATAGGCAGCCAGCAGGTGAAGGTGAATCTCAGGGTTCCTTGGGACTTTTGCTGATCTGCCCCTGGGCCTGATATAGGTAAAAGCCAGCCTTGGTGTGCAGCTTGGTCCTTCCTGCTCATACCTGGGCTTACCAGAGGCAGCCACAGACTGTGGATCACTTCGTAGCTCCAAACAGGTTGCACAGGGCCAGGCACATGCAATGTCTGACACTGGCCAGTACCAAAGTCCCTCTCATGAGGTCCTAGAACCAACACACTCAGTGGCCAGCTTTATACAACATCAGAGCAGGATCCAATTAGCTTCACAAGTATCATATCAAAGGGAGATCCTGGCAGATACCAGAACAAGATGAGACAAATTCTGCTTCATGTGGTCAGTACTTGCACAGCAGCTCATATACTATGGTCAGGGTTGATCCTTACAGTTAGCAAGTCTGAGAGCTGACCCACACACAAATGGGCCAATAGTAATCAAGACTCAATTACAACTCAATCAGGGGACATTCCTGGAACACTCAGCTCAGGTGATCAAGGATACTGTGCACTTGGGTCTCACAGGACACCTAACACATCCTACCAAGATTGAGAGTCATAGCAGATCTACCCAATACATAGAAACAAACACAAAAAGGCAGCCAACATAGGGAGACAAAGAAACATGCTGCAGATGAAAAAACAGGAGAAATCTCCAGAAAAAGAACTAAATGAAATGGTGGCAATTATCAGATATAGAGTTCAAAAAAGGGCTATAAGGATGCTCAAATAACTTAGAATTACAACAGCATGAAAAGGATATAGAACCATAAAAAAGCACCAGTCAGATATGAAGAATACAATATCTGAAGTGAAGAATACACTAAAGGGAATAAACAGTTGGTTGGATGAAGCAAAGATTGAATCTGTGAATTGGAAGACAAGATAGCAGAAAACAATCAGAACAAAAGAAAATAAAAAGAATGAGGATAGTTTAAGGGACCTTTGGGACAACATGAAGCATGAGAACACATGCATCAGAGGGATAACAGAAGTAGAGAAGAGAGAATAAGGGATCAAGAATCTATTTGAAGAAATAATGACTGAAAATTTCCCTAACCTGCTGAAGGAAGAAGACACACAAGTCTAGGAGGTACAGAGAGCCCCAAACAAGATGAACTCAAGGGGGCCTACATCAAGACACATTGTAATTAAAATGTCAAAGGTTAAATACAAAGAGAGAATCTGAAAAGGAGCCAGAGAAAGACAGTTAGTTATGTACAAGGGAGCTCCCATAAGACTGTTATCTGAATTCTCAACAGAAACATTTTGGGCTGGAAGGGATAGGCATGAAATATTCAAAGTGATGAAAAGCAAGGGCTTATAAGCAAGACTGTTCAGTAAGGCTATCATTTAAAATTGAAGGAGAAATAAAGAGCTTCCCAGGCAAGAAAAAGTTAAATGAGTTTGTTACTACCAAACCAGTATTACAACCAATGTTAAAGGGTCTTGAATAAGAGGGAGAAGGAGAAGAGGAAAGATAACAAGTAGAGAGGAACATAGTTATAAAGAATAACATGGCAATAAATACATAATACATACCAATAATCAATTTAAATGTAAGTGGCTTAAATGCTCCAATCAAAAGACATAGGGTAGCTGAATGGATAAGAAAACAAGACCCATATATATTTGTATGTTGTCTACAAAAGATCCACCTCAGAATGGAAGATACACACAGACTAAAAGTAAAGGGATGGAAAAATATATTTCATGCAAATGGAAAGGGGGGGGGAAGCTGGGGTAGCAGTACTTGTTTCTAACAAAGTAGACTTTAAAACAAAGGCTATATGGTAAGATACAGAGAAGGACACTACATAATGATAAGTGAAACAACCCAACAAGAAGATATAACCCTTGTAAACATTTATGCACCCAACATAGGAGCACCTAAGTATATAAAGCAAATCTTGATGGCCATAAAGGGAGAGGTCAACAGTAGTATAATTGTAGTAGGGGATTTTAACACGATGTTGATATCAATGAGTGCATCTTCCAGACAAAAAATCAACAAGGAAACAATGACTTTAAATGACACACTGGATCAGATGGATTTAATTGATATCCTTAGAGCATTCTATCCCCAAACAGCAGAATATACATACTTTTCAAGTACATATGGAACTTTTTCCAGGATAGACCACATGTTAGGCCACAAAACAAGTCTCAATAAATTTAAGACGATTGAAATCATATCAGGTATCTTCTTTGACCACAATGGTATATAACTAAAAATCAATCACAAGAAAAAAAAACAAAATAATCCACAAAGACATGGAGGCTAAATTACATGTTACTGAACAATGGATGGGTCAACGATGAAATAAAGGTAGAAACCAAAAGATTCCTTGAAACAAATAAAAATGAGAACACAACAACCCAAAATCTATGGGACACAGAGAAAGCAGTCCTAAGATAGAAATTCATATCATTACAGGCTTACCTCAGAAGCAAGGAAAATCTCAATCCTTGCTTCTTGAGCAAGGAAAGGAAAGGAAAATTAGATTTAACTTTACACTTAAGTGAACTAGAAGAAGAACAACAAACAGAACCCAGAGTGAGTAAAATACACTACATAATAAAGATCAGAGCAGAAATCAACAAAGTACAGCATAGAAAGTACAAAAAAATCTATGAAACTAGAGCAGTTCTTTGAAAAGAAAAACAAGATTGATAAACCAGACTCATTAAGAGAAAAAGAGAGAGGGGACCCAAATAAATAAAACCAGAAATGAAAGAGAAGAACAACTGACTCCACAAAAATATAAAGGATTGTGAGAAAATATTAGGAACAATATATGCCAACAAATTGGACAACCTGAAATGAGATGGATAAGTTCCTAGAAATATACAATCTTCCCAAGCTGAATCAGGAATAATTAGAAAATCTGAATAGACAGATTACAACTAATGAAATTGAAGCAGTAATCAAAAGCTACCAACAAACAAAAGTCTTGGACTGGATGGCTTCACAGATGAATTTTCTAAACATAAAAGAAGAACCAACATCTACCCTTGGAGTATTCCAAAAAATTCAAGAGGAAGGAAGACTCTCAAGCTCATTTTACCAGGCCAGCATTATTCTAATTCCAAAACCAGATAAAAACACTGCAAAGAAAGAAAATTATAGGCCAATATTCCCGATGAACATAGGCACCAAAATCCTCAACAAAATATTAGCAAACTGCACTTAGCAATATATTCAATAGATCATAACCATGATCAAGTGGGATTAATTATTGGGATGCAAGATTGGTATAATATCTGCAAATCAATAAATGTGATACACCACATAAAAAAATGGAGGACAAAAATTACATGATCATATCAATAGATACATAGAAAGCATTTGGTAAAATTTAGCATCCATTTATGATAAAAACTCTCAGCAGAGTGGAAATAGAGTGAACATACCTCAATGTAATAAAGGCCATATATGACAAGCCCACAGCCAATATCATACTCAATGGGCAAAAACCAAAAGCATTTCTCTAAAGATTGGGAACAAGACAGGGATGCCTGCTTTCACAATTATTAATCAACACAGCACAGAGTGGAAAGTCCTAGCCGCAGCAGTCAGACAAGAAGAAATAAAAGGCATCCAAATTGGAAAGAAGTGAAACTGTCATTATTTGCAGGTGACATGGTATATAGAGAACCCTAAAGATTACAACAAAAAACTAGTAGAACTGATAAATGAATTCAGAAAAGTAGCAGGATACAAAGTAAATATCCAGAAACCAGTTGCATTTTTATACACCAATAATGAACTATCAGAAAGGGAAACTAAGAAAACAATCCTATTTACAGTTGCATCCAAAATCAAACAAACAAACAAACAAAAACCCAAAAAACACAACCTTGGAATAAATTTAACCAAGGAGATAAAAGATCTGTACTTGGAAAGTTATAAAACAAAAAAGAAATCAAAGATGATACAAATAAGTGGAAGCATGTATCACGTTCAGGGATAGGAAGAACTGACATCATTAAAATGTCTATGCTACCTAAGGCAATCTAGAGATTCAACGCAGTACCTACCAAGATACCAGTGGTGTTTTTCACAGAACTGGAACAAATATTCCTAAAATTTATATGGAACCAAAAAAAGCCCCAAATAGCCACAGCAATCTTGAGAAAGAAATACAAAGTTGGAGGAATCACTCAACCTGATACCAAGCTATACTATAGAGCCATCAATCAAAACAGCATAGCACTGGCATAAAAACTGACAGAGAGATCAGTGGAACAGAACAGAGAGCTCAGAAATAAATTCATGCTTTTATGGTCATATAGTATTTGACAAAGGAGGCAAGAATGTACACAGTGGGGTAAAGATAATCTATTTTTCAATAAATGGTGTTGGGGAAATTGGACAGATACATACAAAAAAATTAAAGTACACCACCTCATTCATGCAAAAACATTAAACAGACTGCCTCCTTATACAATTCACCAGAATAAACTTCAAATGGATTGGAAACTTAAATGTTAGTCTCAAAACCATAAAAATCCTGAAAGAAAACATGTGCAGTAAAATCTTGGACATTTCTTATAAGGATACTTTTTTTTGGTATGTCTTCCAGGCAAGGGAAACAAAAGAAAACAATAAACAAATGGGACAACAGCAAACTAAAATGTTTGCACAGCAAAGGAAACCATCAACAAAGTGAAAAGACAGTCTACTGAGTGGGAGAACATGTTTGCCAATGATACATTTGATAAGGGGTTAATATTCAAAATTTATAAAGAACTTATAAAACTCAATACCAAACAAACAAATAAACAATGCAACTTAAAAATGGGCAAAGGACTGGAATAGACACTTCTGTAGAGAGGATATAAAGGTGGCCAATAGACATATGAAAAGATGTTCAACGTCCCTAATCATCAGAGAAACGCAGATTAAAACCACAATGAGATGACATCTCACACCTGTCAGAATGACTATCAATATATCAACAGACAAGTGTTGGTGAGGATGTGGAGAAAAGGGAACCCTTGTGCACTCTTGGTGAGGATGCAGATTGGTGCAGTCACTGTGGAAAACAGTATGGAACTACCTCAAAAAATAAAAAGTGGAAAAAAATGGAACTGCCTTATAACCCAGCAATTCCAATTCTGGGAATATATCAGAAAAAAACTCAAAACACCAATTTGAAAGAATATAAGCAGCCTGTGTTCATTGCAGTTTTATTTACAATAGCCAAGATTTAGAAGCAGCCCAAGAGTCCATCAGTAGATGAGTGGATAAAAAAACTGTGGTATATTTACATAATGGAATGCTATTCAGCCATTAAAAAAAGAAGAAGAAGGAAATCTTACCTGAAGGGACAGTGTGGATGGATCTCAAGGGTATTATGCTAAGTGTAATAAACCAGTCAGAGAAAGATGAGTAACATATGATTTCACTTATATGAAGGATCTAATGAAAGAAACAAACTAACAAACAAAATAGAAACCAACTCAGATACAGAGAACAGACAGCTGTCAGAGGGGAGAGGTTGAGGGCTGGGTAAAAAGATAAAGGGATTAAGCAAAGAAAAAACTCACAGACACAGACAATAGTATAGTGATAACTAGGGGGAAAAGGATGGGCGGGTAGAAGAAAGGGGATAAACGATGATGGAAGGAGACTTGACTTGGGGCGGTGAACACACAATATTATATACAGATGATGTGTTATAGAATTGTACACCTGAAACTCATATAATTTTATTAACCGGTGTCATCACTATAAATTCATTAAAATTTAAAAAACAAATGGAATTGGCCAGAATTCACATCTCAAGGGAACTAGGAAGGTAGATAAGTGAAAGTCAAAATAATTTGTGGAACATTATTAATAATGTAAGGGGGAACCATATTAAAGGAAATCATTTTTACAAAGAAGAAAAATGAAAAAGGCAGAAGTAGAAAGTTTAAATAGGCACTTGCTCATGGATATATGGGTGTAAATATTCTATAATGTTCATTAAAATCAGCCTGAAGAGAGGCTGGGAAGGAATGGACATCCAATGTGTATTACAGAATGGGAAGGTAGAGATTACTGAGACATCCTAAATCTCAGAATTTAGGGTATGAAATAATGTTACTAGGCCTTGTCATCCTTTGAAACTGTACTGTCTCTGAGGTTTTTAATTTTGAAATTCCATTCTCCAGCCATAACCACCTCCCCCTCCATTCTCTCCATTAAACCTGTTCCTTGACCTCATCAAGACCAAGTCTCTTGACCCTTCCTAGGTTCCCAGTCTCTGAGAGTAGTCCTGGCTTCACTTCAATTCTGCTGTTGCATTGTGCTGCCAGAATTTTTTTTAAATTTTTATTGAACTATAACATACATATAGAAAAAGTGCACAAATCATAAGTGTATAGTTTGATGAGTTTTCAGAAACTAAATGCCCTGTGTAACTAGAATCCAAGAGAAAAAATAAAACATTACTAACATGCCAGAAGCTCTTATTTGTGCCCTTTCAGTAGCCAAACCCAGGATATTTACTGTCCTAACCTCTACCACCATTGATTAGCTTGCCAGCTTTGAACTTCGTAAACAGAGTTATGCAGTATGTGTTGTTGGGTGTCTGACTTATGTCTTTTTAATATTATGTCTTTAGATTAATTCATATTTTTAATTTATTTATTGATTTTTTTTTAGAGAGAGAGAAAGAAACATTGGTTTGTTGTTCCACTTAAGTATGTCTCTATTTGTTGATTCTTGTTTATGCCCTGATTTGGGATTGAACATGCAACCTTGGCTACCTGACCAGGGCTCATTCATATTTTTACATGTAATTGTTCATTCCCATTGCTGTATAAAATTTTTCTGTGTGTCATTATTTATTCTACTGTTAATAGGCATTTGTGTAATTTCCATTTTCTGGCTACTATGAAAAATGCTGCTATGGATATTCTTATTCATGTCTTTAGCTCATACATTTATGTAGATCATACACATTTCTGTGGGGTATAAAGCTAGGTATAGAATTGCTGAGTCATCAGGTGTGGTATGCTCAGCTTTGGTAAATACTGCCATGGGTTTTTCAAAGTTGTACTAATATATACTTCCAGTACAACATATGGGAGTTCTGGTTACCCTCACCTCACCAACTTTTGAATTTTTCTGTTTTTTGCTTAGCAGTCCTTCTTATAAGTGTATAATGGTATCACATCATATTTTTAATCTGAATTTCCCTAGAGACTGATAAAATATGATATTTTGACATATATTTTGGTCATTTGGATATCTCTTGTGAACTGCTTTTTTATGTCTTTTGCCCTCTTTTCTGTTGACTGTTTTTTAAATTTACTATTGTTCAGTTGTAGTTGTCCCACCTTTTTCCCCATTACTCACCCCCACCCCATCCCTCCCAACTTCCACAGATAATCCCACCCTTGTCCATGCCCGTAAGTCCTCTATTTGTGTTCCTTTGCTTGCCTCTTCCCCTTCTTTCTCCACTTATCTCCCACTTCCCTCCTCTCTGGTCACTGTCAGTTTGTTCTGTATTTCCAAGTCTCTGGTTCTGTTTTTTTAGAACTTACTATAAGAGTCTTTATATGATATGGATATTAGCTCTTTATTAGATATATGCATTGCAAATATCTTCTTCCATTCTCTGGGTTACTTTTTCATTCTATTAATAGTTTCTTTTGATGATCAGAAGTCCTTAATATTAATGTAGCTCATTAAGTTAATGTAGTTCACAAACCCTGTTAAGTTTTTTCATTTTGGTTAGTTTTTTTTTTGTGTACGTCCTGTTTAAGAAAATTTTGCAAATTCCAAGGTCATGATAATGCTATCTTATTTTAAAAAATCTTTATTGTCCTACCTTTCACAATTAGATCTACAATTCATTGTGATTATTTTTTGTGTGTGTGATGGTGGAGGTATGAGCCAGCACCAGCTACTGAAAAGACTATTCTTTTCTGTGGTGTCACTTTTATTTTAAATCAGGTGATCATATATATAGATCTGACTCCACCAGTCTTTCCATATTGCTTCAGTATCACATACTAATGTTAGATCCTTTATAATAGGTCAGGATATCTAGTAATTTCAATATTCCAGTTTTGCTACAGTTCTTCAAAATTGCCTTTCTTCTTCTTGGTCTTCTTCATTTCTTTGTAAGTTATAGAATCAGTTTTTTAGTTTACATACACATCTCAGCTTAAATTTAATAGAATTGTGTAGATTTTACATATCAGCTTGGGAGAATTGATATCTACCATATAGCTAGTAATTTTAAATTCAGCCTTATTGATACTGTCAGTTCCCGTCTTCGCTTTTTCTTCTGACTTACCCTGTAAGCTCTCAACCCTGGGTTAATTTAGCTGATCAGTTTTCTTTAATTATGTCCTCAGGCTGTTTAAGGAAATCAAATATGATTCTGATTGGACTCTCTTAAGTAAGACCTTTGCACTATAGTTCTTATTTCTGACTATTTCCTTTCCCTTTTCCTACAGCAGTTGTTCTACTCTTGTACAGTTCTCAAGTAACAGAATACTCCCTTGCTAATCCTAACCCTGTTCTTAGCAAACTTATGTGTGGAGGTATCTGGAAAGCAGTTGGAAATATGGGCCTGAACCTCAAGAGAGATGTTGACACTGAAGATACACATTTTGAAGCCATTAGTATGACATAGTACTTGAAGCTATAGGTATGGATTAGCTTGTTCATATGGTATGTGAAGTAGGGAGAGAACTAAGAATATAATCCTGGGGAATAGTATCATTTAAAGGTTGGGCTGAGGAGAAAACACACAGCATGACTGATAGAAGAGACCATGTAAGTTGGGGGACTACCAGTAAAGAGGTGTATGTGAAACCGAGGGAAGAGAAAGTTTCAAGAAGTAGGGAATGGTCAGTAGTGTTAAATGATTCATAGAGGCCCTGGCTGGGTGGCGCAGTTGGTTGGAGCATCATCCCATACACCATAAGGTTGTGGGTTTGATCTCAGGTTGGGGCATGTACAAGCGGCAACCAATTGATGTTTCTCTGTCTCTAAAATCAACTTGAAAAAATGACCTATAGAAGACAAGAACATGCTTACTGAAAGGAGGCCAGTGGATTTGGCTAACTTCAGCAAGGGTAGTTGTCAGAAGCTAGTAGTAGGTGGAGAGAGTAGAGAAAATGAGTATGGACTGCTCTCTTAAGAACATTGATGGAAATGCTAAGGCAGAAGGTAGTCCAGCTGAAAGAGAAGGTGCAATCAGAACATTTTTCTTTAATGTCTGTTGCTCAGAGTTCACTTGTTCAAAGCTAAACTCCTCATTCTGCTTTATCTGTTGTTCTGCTTTCTTATCTCTGTAGTATCACCTTTTGCCTGGTTGCTCTAGCTGGAAACCTTGGAATCTTCTTTCACTTCTCCCTTAACACCCTCTCCCCCCTTTTAAATGGTAACCAGGGACTCAGGATTTTATCTGTAATGTCTCTTTCAGTATTCTTTCTTTCGACCTCTTCTGTCACATTCGTACACTGCAATAGCCTTCTTACTGGTTCTTAATAGTCTCTCTGCCTCAGTCTCCCCCTCTTCCCTTATCTATCTTCACACTGCCCTATTTATCTTTCTAAAGGATGGTCACCATCATCTGTGTCCACTTAAAAATGTCAGTTTCTGCCCTGGCCAGGTGGCACGGTTGGTTGAAGTGTTGTTTGTGCACCAAAAGGCTGTGGGTTCGATTCCTGTGGGTCAGGGTGCATACATGGGTTGCAGTGTTGATTCCTGGTCAGGTGCATATGGGAGATGGCTGATCGATCTTTATCATGTGTGTGTTTCTCTCTCTCTTTCTCCCTCTCTCTTTCTATCGTCCCTCTTCCTCTGTCTTTAAAAAAAATCTCAGTTGTCTTCCCACTGCCTACTCCATAGAGTACACACATTCGTTAAACGAATGAGTACTCATTATGTGTCAGGTATTGTACTGGGTGCTAAGGATACAGTGGTGGACTGGACAGACGTGGACTCTGCTGTCACCTAGCTGAATGGAGTATAAGGCTTTTTACAATTTGGGCTCCAGCTTATCTTCCTAGGATCACCTCCAGTTCCTACTCATGTACTCCAGTCATTTTGGACTACTCCTTTTTCCATGGGCAAAGTCCATATTTTGAAATCACCGTGTTTGCACATGTTCTTCCCGACCCAGAATGCATTTCTGTGTCTGCCTGACATATTTCTCATCGTACACTATTTATTGTCAGGTGGTATTTGTTTTCTTTTAATTAGTCATTGGCTGTTAGTTAACTAGTAAAGCATCTATTCAAATTTGAATTTTAAGAGATATTCTGCAACTAAACATAATCTGCATAACTACTCCTACCTCTTTCTGCTGCCAGAAAGAAAGTTTCAAAGGGAACTTTTTATAGAAAGATAGTTTATCTAGAGTTGAAATTTAATTCTGTACTATGTCTTTCTGGTCAATAACAGTGCATGGGAAAGAGGTGAAAAGCAGAAATAAGCATATAAATTTTGGAGAAACTCATTAATGCCTCTCTGACTTACAGATTATTTTGAATTTTGAATTTATTGATCCATATTCTTTCATTTTAGACTGATGATGAAGAAGAGTCTTTCGTTCTCGAGGACCCTACACTGTTAAACATTGATACTATTGATTCTCACTCCTATGATACTTCATCTGTGGCAAGCTCAGATAGTGGTGACAGGACCAACTTAAAAAGGTAAGTACCCATTAATTCAAATCACACTGGCATATAATTGAAATATTTGACCATTTAAAATGTAAATATCTCTATAGCACAATTTGGTCTGCTGAAGCCCTGCATAGGAAGTAGAGGCCCCACATGGGTGGAAATAATGTGCTTATTTGACCCTAAAGATTTCGGCACTGTGGAGGGGAGAGGATAGAAAGGCGGACACTGTGACTACCATCTTCTGCACCTACAGTAAGAGGCTGTAATATAACAGCCAGGGACTCCCAAAAGCAGCTGAGTCCTTGAAAGGAGCACAAATCACACCTGGCACAGTGTAGAAACACTGAGCTTGGTTTACTTCACCATCCTTCTGTTCGCCGCACTCCTCACCCCCTTCCTCCCACTCTCTAAGGTCAGCTCCGGCATTCCTTCATTCCCTTGGAATGGGTTCAGAGGAGAGTCACAAAGATGATTAAAGATTTGGAAAAGGGACTTTTAACCCTAAATATGTTCATTTTGGCTGCTTTTCACCCTCCAAATTCTTGGAGAGCACATGAAAAGGAAAAAGAAATGGAGGAAGCATAATGTAAATACTTTATTGAATTCATGTGTAACTTTAATGTTGATAAAGTTGTCTGTGTATTTTTGCTCTCTTCTTAAATTTTGCCTGCATCAGTGCTGTCTTCTTTAGGTTGTCAGCTTTTGTGGAATAGGAGCCATTGCTGGTATATTATCCTGTTCATCATTATTTCCTACACATTGATAACTTTTTTTTTCAGCTTTATTGAGATGTAATTAAAATATAACATTGTGTAGATATAAGGTATACAGTGTGATTCTTTGATGTACATGTATTGCAAAATGATTACCACAGTGGAGTTAGTTAAGACCTCCATCACCTCCCATAATTGCCATTTCTTTTTGTGGTGAAAACATTTAAGATCTGCTCTCTTGGCAACTTTCACATATATACAGTATTGTTAGCTATATTCATCACATTGCGCATTAGATTCTCCAGAACTTATTCATCTTACTACTGGAAGTTTGTACCCTTTGGCCAACAGCTCTGCATTGCCCCCACTCCCCAGACCCTGGCAACTGCTATTCTACTCTCTGATTCTGTGAATTTGGCTTTTTTTAGATTCCAAATACAGTATTTGTTTGTCTCTGTCTGACTTATTTCACATAGCATAATGACCTCAAGGTCTATTCATGTTGTCACAAGTGGCAGGATTTCTTTCTTTCTCAATGCTAAATAATATTCCATTCTGTGTGTATGTGTGTATGTATACACACACACCACATCTTCTTTATTTTTCTGTAGATGGACAGTTAGGTTGTTTCCATACCCTGGCTATTGTGAAAAATGCTGCAATGCACATGGGAGAGCAGATATGTCTTCCACATAGTGAGATGGGATTGCTGGATCATATGGTAGTTCAATTGTTAATTTCTGAGGAATGTTTATACTGTTTTCTGTAATGGCTCTACCAATTTACATTTCCGTCAACAGTGCACAAGGATGCCCTTTTTTCTAGATCCTCACCAACACTTATCTCCTGTCTTTAGCCATCCTAACAAGTGTGAGATAATACCTCACTGTGGTTTTGATTTGCATTCCCTGATGATTAGTAATGTTGCACATCTTTTCATGTACCTCTTGGCCATCTGTATGTCTTTTTGGGAAAATGCCAATTCATGTCCTCTGCCCATTTTTTTTTACTTTAGTTTTTTTTTTTTTTTTTTAGTATTGATTTATAAGCATTCTTTATATATTTTGGGTATTAACCCATTATCAGTATATAGTTTTCAAATATTTTCTCCTATTCCATAGATTGATTATCTTTTTGCTATGCAGAAGCTTTTTAGTTTGATATAATCACATTTATTTACATTTACTTTTGTTTCTTGTGCTTTTGGTATTATATCCAAAATGCTGTTGCCTAGGCCAATGTTAAGGAACTTTCCCCCTTTGTTTTCTCCTAGGAGTTTTATGGTTTCAGGTCTGATGTTAAGTCTTTAATCCAATTAATTTTTGTCAGTGGTGTAAGACAGGGGTATAATTTTATTATTCTGCATGTGGTTACTCAGTTTTTTCAACACCATTTATTGGAGAGCATATTCTTTTCTCCATGGAGTATTCTTGGTTCCCTTGTCAAATATTAGTTGACCATATTTATTTCTGGGCTCTCAATTCTGTGCATCAGAATATGCGCCTGTTTCTATGCCAGTACTCTACTGTTTTGATTACTATAGATTTGTTATATAGTTTGAAATTAGGAAGTGTGATGCCTCTAGCTTTGTTCTTTTTTCTCAAGGTTGCTTTGGCTAATTGGGGTCACTTGCATGTCTATATACTAACGTCAACATGTCAGAAAAAGTAATAAAACAGTTCCATTTACACTAGCATCAAAAACAATAAAGTACTCAGGAATCAGTTTAACCAAGAAGGTGAAAGAGCTGGACACTGAAAATTTTAAAGACACCGATGAAAGGAATTGAGCAAAACACAAATAAATGGAAAGATACCCCATTTCAATAGATTAATGTTGTTAAAATGTTCATAATACCCAAAGCCATTATAGAGTTAATATAATCCCTATCAAAGTCCCAATGGCATTTTTTCACAAAAATAGAACAAACAATCCTAAAATTTGTATGGAACCACCACAATTTAAATGTTTTTGATGATCTGATCACTACCTAATTCAAATATATGGTGTCTTCCTTTTTCCTACATAATAATGTCCGAACTCCCTTGCACGGCACCAGCCAGGACCCTGCTTCCCATTTTAATTTAATCTAAGACTCCCACCCCCTCCTCCTGGTTCATGCCTTTTGTGTACTCACATTCCCCTCACACACTGTGTACCTTTATATCTTCATATTTTAAAAACATTTATTTATTGATTGTTTCTGATAGAGCATGGGGGGTGGTGGAAAGAGACACACACATTGATTTGTTGTTCCACTTTTTTATGCTTTCATTGATTGTTTCTTGTTCGTCCCCTGACTGGAGATTGAACCTGCCACCTTGGTGTATAGGGATGATGCTCTAACCAGCTGAGAACCCAGCCAGGGCTTACATCTTTATATTTCTGCTTGTGGTTTTTTTTGTAGTCTGACAGACTGCTAGGTATCCATCAAGGCCAGATCAGACGTCTTTACTTTTCTATAGCTGTTTCTGATAATCTCCCTATTAAACAAGATTAAACTCTAATTTATTTCATTTCTGTGATGCTTTTCATTTTTCTTTTCTAAATTCTTTAATAGTAGCTACTTATTAGTCCCTCTAGCTAGGCTATGAGGTTATTGAGAGTAGGAACCTGGACTTTATTTTTTTTTTATCTCCAGAGCATACTTTAGTCACACAGAGCAGGTGCTCAATGTTTGGTAAAAGTTTTAAAATTATTTTTTGTGTGATGATGAGTAGGGTAAGTGAAAGGAGCTGTTAGCAGAAGCAGCACAGAATGAATAGTGAGTGGGGAATTTGAAGTGGTTGGCTGAAGAATGAGAGAGTGGCTATGGACAGGAGGAGGGCAAGAAAGGTGGGCAAGGGTAGGAGGTAGGATGACATGCTCTCTAGGCAACTTTCTGGTGAGGTGTAGAACCTCTTGCTATATTAAGGTGGCAAGGAACAGTTTGAATCAGAGAAAAAGAAATGGCTTTATTCATTTTCCTGCTTGGTTTCTCTGAAGTTCGGGTGGGTTTAGTACAACATCTCAATGTGGGACTATTAGACTATGCCTCTTTGGAAAACGCAGCTAACAAATAATATACAATGCTTTCTTTTTCTACTTTTCTTGTTTCATGTGTGTTTTTTCTTGCAAAGCTTTTAGACCCTGCCTTTTCAATTTTTTTTCTGTTCTTAAACTTTTTGTTTTTAGGAAGAAGAGATTACCTGATTCTTTTTCACTCCATGGATCGGTTATGCGACATTCACTTTTGAAGGGGATTTCTGCCCAGATAGTGTCTGCAGCTGTAAGTATTTTGTTCTCTTCCCGTAGCTTTATAACCTGCAATGGCATAATGAAGTAGGATTGAGCATAAAACAGAGCACAGCACTTCTCTTGGCTCAAGGCTTAAGAAAAATAGAATCTGGCTTTCGTGGATTTTGTGTGATTATTTTTGACTCATAAGACATGGCTACACATCTTGATGTAGAAATTAGTACAGCCCCGAAATAAAGGTCTGCTCAGACTCTCGGGTGTGCCTAAATGAAATATGGCAGCCATCCTAAAAGAAACACTATCTGCCTTTTCTTTACATTCCTTTTCAGTTTAGTTACCATCTTGTGTATTTGGTTGAGGTAGAGTGCTTGTTTTTTTAGTCTTCTAATATGGAGAAATGATTGTTCAGAATCTTTTACAGCTGATCTTTCTTTTTTAAATAATTCACAGTCTCCTTTTATGTATACCTTATTTTATTTGCTCATAGAACTTTGAAAGTAGGGAAAGACATGTCTTATTTTCAAATGAGAAGACAGGTTTAGAGAGGTGATATTAACTTGTCTTATTACATCTTTGGGTTAGGAGAGAGCAGAACACTTACTCCAAATTAGGGTTTCCGGCTTCCAGTCTAGAGCCTGTTTGTTGTGAAGTGGGGGTGGTACTGGTGAATGCGTCCATTGGATAATGGCTGGAAGAGAATATCTGGTGTTTTTAAAAAATGATTTAGAGTGCTGGATTAATGCATAATTATTTAATAGTTCATCAAGACAATAGACACTGATTCTGATATATTGTATCAATTTTTTTCTTTGGCCCCAAAGCCTGTAGTTTTATGGAGACTTTAAATTTTAGTTTCCTGAGGTCAATATGCAGATCTTGTATATAATGGTGATGATGATTATGATGACACATTCATACCCCAGAACTTTGATGTGTTACGAAGTTTATAAATTTTAGGAAGTTTTAATTGGCGTTTGTCATGTTCATTGTGGACAAAATTTTGATTTTTCAGGAGAGTAAGAGATTGATACAGAAATGGCATTATGACACCATAATCACATTGCAATTTTCAGGTTTATTAAAGAAAGCTCTTACTGCAGATACCAAAAAAAAAAAAAGGAAGACAGAAAAAGTATTCTCTGTGGGCAATTGCTATACCCTGACCTAGCTCATATATCATGAAGTCACTTTAAATAGAGAGATAGTCAAGCAATGGAGGAAACCTGGGCAATTGTCCTTCCTCTTTTAGGTGGAGAGTAACTCATATTTTCTAGAATGGGAACCACCTGTTGAGGATTACATTTCCATGACGTTTTCTGAATTTAATCCTTATGTAGGTGATGAAATTCATTCCTTTCAAAATCAAGATGAACCAGAACAGTCATTTGACCCACCTGTGCAGTTTTAAAAATATTTTGAATAATGGAGACTGAACTAAAACTCAGACACTGAACAATGATTAGATAAATCTGTTATTTGAAAGGGTTTCTCCTCCTTCTTGAATAAGAGGGAAAAAGACTAATAAATCCCAGAGTGTTTGCATTCTATTCTTATTTCATTGCTATGGCTGAGCTCCTTTGGTATGTTAAAATGAAAACTGCTTTTCCTATGATGGTCTTCATACCCTGCCTTCATAATTCTAGATTACCAGCTCAATTTAAATTGTATGCTTTTCTGTGATGGTTGGTTTATTAACATGTAAAGCTAGTTATATTCTTTGGTATCCCTCCCGAACAGTTGTTCAATAATGCCTTCAGCCATGTGGATAGTGATATTATTAGGACCGCCGAGGGCCTTGATCATCAGGGCTTTGTAATCGATGCCTGGAGAACACTTGGGAGAGATGAAACTTGGAGTTGTGAACTTCATTGTTTAGTTTTGGAAACCTCAAAGCAATATGACATGTGACTATATTGAAAACTAACTCAAATTAAGTTTTAAAGGAGATTTATCATTTTAATGAGCACCTAAGATAAAAGAGATACCTTAGCGCAGTGTTTTTGCAAAACATGTGTAATGTTTAAGAATGTCCTGTAGTGCTTATTAAAATGCAGATTCCTGGCATCACCCCAGACCTACTGACTTGGAATCTCTAGCAGTGTAGCACAGGGATCTGCATTTTCACAGGTATCCCAGTTGATTCTCATGTATCTGGCTTTTTAAAACCATTACCCTAATATGTTGCAACACCAATACTAAAATTTGTAATCTCTAAAATGGATCCTACATCTGTGGTTTTTAATTTTTAAAGTTAGCTGACTTCTGATTTCAGTATTCAGGTTTCATTTTGAATATCATTTATGTTCTCCATCTGCCGTCTCATTCTTTTTCCCTGTCTGGGACATAAATCAGTCATTCAGCAAGTATTGATTGCATGCCTCTTAACTGTTGAGCATTGTGCTAGGCACACTTTACACACACACTCACACATCCACACAAAGCTGTGTACATCCTGCTGTCCTGTGTATATTGTACATAGCAGCCTTGGTGATGGCTCCTTCTCATACTCCCATGCACTGGAGAAAGTTTCTTAAGTTAGTTCTTGGGCAGCTCTGCCAAGTTGGATAAAACAGATTCTTCCTTCTGAGAGATTGTGATACCTGATTGACCACGCTGATAGGGACACACATCTGTAGAAAAGAAATGTGGAAGTGATATCAATAGCCTGGCTGGGACCCGGAAGCTCTGAGTTTGAGACAGCTCTGCCACTTGCTGAATGATCTTGGGCAGGTCAAGTAAACTCTGAAATTTTTATTTTCTTAATCTGGAAAATCAGAATAATACTACCTGTTTTTTCTTTCCAGGTTTGAGAATCAAATAGTGTAATGTATGTGTATGAAAGCTCTTTGCTACTACAGTGCTAATCATTGTAACCCATTTCTATTATTTAAATCTGTAGAAACATCATATAGATACCTTTATATTTATATAATACTTTCTTTATATTTAGTGTGATTCTCAGGACAGCTTATTGATGTAGATAGGGCAGTATTTGCTATTTCTTGAACAGATGAGGTGACTAATGTCCAGAAGGGTTTGGTGACTTTCCCAGGGTCGTCCAGGTTTTGGTAAGGAGCTGAGACTAGCACTTAGTTTTTTATATTCTTATGCTTGAGAACTGACTGAACATACCTTGCTCAGGCTTTGTTTAGGGGTTCTTGCATAATCTGCAGGATAGGAAGCTCCTGCTGAGAGGAAGAATGTCTTAAGAATGTGTTTTCTTTTTCCTAAAGTCTGTATGTACTCCTAGTGTTTTGACCCATGGTACTTATCCTTTATTCATATTATTGCAACTGGAACCTCTTTCCTCTCTCTTTTTACCTTTTCATTTATAATCAGTACCTTTCCTGAAGCATGTTATAGTAAGTAAAATAAAATGATCTTTCTTTCTTGCTCTTTATATTTTGTTGGTATATACAACTTTTGTAGTTTCTCTAAGAGGCAAAAACAAAGGTTCTACCTCTTGTGTGAATTGATTTGGATCAAAGTATATGTAAAGAGAAGGCCTTATACTGTTTTCTGTTTGATAAAGAGAATATATTTTGAAGTACTTTTATTTCCTCTAAATTTCATTTAGGACAAAGTAGATGCTGGCTTGCCTACAGCAATTGTAAGTATACTTTCAATTATTCTTTGGAGGTAAGCTTTCTATTTGATTGGGTTTTCTTAGATTTATTCTTATATTTAAAGTTATTATATAAATTACGGTGACAACAAATTTATAAGTTGTTTATTGCCAGTAATCAGGTTTAAAATTTATCCGTGTTGAATATTTTCTTTGTAGTGTATGGGTTACTGTTCAGGCTTTTGTTTGAGAAGCACATGATAGAATAATGATTAGCATTTTCCAGATTTATTTGTATGTATTCTACCCTGCCCAAGTAAATTTGCTCCTTCTGCGATTTTGCCTCCCTTTGGTTAGAGGGAGTGGAAAATAGTATTTGGTACAATCACTTTGTGGTAAATAGTACATTTAACAGCTCTGAACTCTATTACCGGTCCTGCCAAGTAAATCTGTGGAGTGATTATAGAGAACTGGGGCATACTGAAAGCATACTAGTGCCCTCTTATTCTTGACTGTTTCCAGCTGCTGCCTGTGGCTTTCTTATTAGTTAATTGGTGAGGAAGTCAGCTGAATTTTGAACACTTCTGGTGCCTTTTGGCTCCTGGGAATAAACTAGAGAAGAGCTTTCTAATCCCTTCTCTTTACCTCATAGGAGGTTCTTCATGGGTAACGTAAGTGCCTCTTACTTTGTCTGGACCCCTGAAAATTTGTGTTTGAGGGAGCTAAATGTCATGTTTTTCTCTATAATGTTGGACATATGATAGTTTTTATATTGTTACCCTTAGAATAAATTTAGAGGGATTCCCTCTGAACAGGAAATAAAATGTCCCATTTTGCTTCCTAGACAAAATTCTCCTTATTTGTAATAGTTGGTTTGTCATTTGGTGCCTAGAGGAGGGAAGACCAACAAATTCAGCTCTGCTTATTTCAAGATCCTTGATGTACTGTCTTACGATCTTCCCTTTTGTTCTCAGGCCGTGTCCAGTCTGATAGCAGTGGGTACATCTCACGGATTGGCTTTAATATTTGGTAAATTTTCCAAGTACTTTCTTTACTTTAAATATTAAGTATCTCCGGGGTTTTATAATGTATTTTAATCATAGTTTACATAGTGAAACTTTATTTGCTTGGATAAAAACAGAAAAACTTGAAAAGTAACAGTACTTTTATAGTGAAAAATTATTTGACTTGGCTTCATTTTTTTTGCTTGTTGTGAATTTATATTCGCTGTGAATTTATGAGCTATCACATCTGTTGACTCTCTGCAGACCAAGACAAAAAGAATATAAAGTTAGAAGGAACCTGGGGTTGTCATCTTGTCTGCCTTCAGTGGATGGTGGTGGTAGGGGTGATTTTTGATCCTAAAGCATGTCTGAGTACCAGGTATTCTAGAAGATCTTCGGAAAAGAGATGCTCAGGCTTTCTTAGTAATTTTCAGTAACTCTCACTGAGAATTAAAAAAAAATTCCTATTGTAAATCCCTCCAAGCCGAAAAAAGTCCCTAATCACATTTTTTTGTTGTTGAGGCAAGTTCATATTGTATGGTAGAGGTTAGTCTTACATACTTCCTCATTTTTTAAATCTGAGGCTAAATAACCCTAATTTCATTAATCTTTCTTTGCTTTTGAGTTCAATACTATGAGTAGAACATTTTGTGTTTGTTTTTTTAATTTAAAAACTATTAATTTTTTTTGTCATTTTTAGTGTTCTCCCCTGGATCTTAAGTCTTTTTAATCTCTCTTAAATGGAATTCTTGATGATGTTGTATTTCATTAAGGAATCTATAGGATATTGTGTAAGGATTACCAGGGAATGCTTTTTCTTTCTTTAATTGTTATTCAAGTACAGTTTTCTGTCTTTTACTCCCGTCCCAGTCCACCCCCGCAGTGCTCCCCACCTCCCTCCCATTTCCACCCCCCTTAGTTTTTGTCCATGTGTCCTTTATACTTGTTCCTATAATCCCTTCCGTTTTTCCCCTGAAATTCCCTCCCCTCTCCCCTCTGGTTACTGTCATCCCATTTTCTATTTCAGTGTCTTTGGTTATATTTTGCTTGCTTGTTTGTTTTGTTGTTTAGGTTCCT
>PVKM010024662.1:0-20392 GCA_004027735.1 Carollia perspicillata
AATGGGCTTTCGAGAGATGTGAAGGTGGGGGGCACTTTTCAAGGATGTGCCCCTCTCATCAGTCTTTTGTCTTGATCCTCGAAGAACCTTTTGGGCCAGTAGTTCTCAATTTGAGGGGCCATTGTCCTCCTAAGGCACGTTTGGGATGTGTAGGGACTACTGCTGGCCTCTGCTGCTGGTATTTTGTGCTCAGGAGCCAAGGATGTTAACTGTCCTTCAGTGCCTGGTGACCCCATACATCATTCCCAGCCCAAGACCAGGCTCGTGGAGAAGCACTGATTCAGAGAATAAGGGGTTTTGCCAGAGGAACTGGAAGAGGAAATATATGTTACTTAACATCTGAACTGTAATTTCTGTATCTGGAAAAAATGGGTACATTACTGTTTACTCTCCAGAAAAGTTGTGAGGATCAAGTCAAAGAAAAGGCTTATACGCGGGTCTGTGGGACATAGATCCTCAGTAAATGGTATCTGTACTCCTTTCCATCCTTTGGGAAAAAAACTATTTGGCACGTGTTTTGTATCCTAAATTGTCACTTAATTCACACCAGTCTTTCTAATTAGTGACAAATTAGGAGGTTTTCTTGGTGTGTAACCTGTGTTTTAACGTAAGCTTGAACTTGCAAAAGTGTTAAGAACAAGGAGGGAGTTCATTCATTTTGCTGAACATGTAGCCTTGAGTTGGAGATGAAAAAGAGGCGCCCCTTGTTTATGGTTTTGTGGCTACTCTGATTTGTGTTTCCTTCGTTGACTTTAATGCCAACCTCCTAAGTCTGTTCCCAGGCCTGGCCAGTGCTTTCAGCTGATGGGCAGCTGGGCTCCTAGAGTCGTACTTTCCAGCCATAGAACACATGATGGTCTGCATTCACATTGGGATTGTAATGGCATCCATTGTCTGTTTAAAAACAAACAAACAAACAAACAAACACTGTATTGTAATAAAGTACCCCAAATAGCTGGGGAACTAGGAGCACTGGAGAGGAGGTAGCTGCAGACACAGCAGGGTAGCCTACTCTCCTGATAGACTGTGTAGACAATTGTGTTCACCGAGGGATGGTTTGATAACAGAAGTGGGTGGCAGTATTATACAGGGAGAGAGAAAAGGTGGGTTCATCAAGGACTGTGTTGCGTTCATCTCTTTATGCCAACTGGCAGTTGGAGGATCACAGCCATTGTTTCACGGGGCATCATTGCCCCATTAGGGGCAAGTATAAATGCCCAAAGCAAGAGAAGGGTTTTCCAAGTCCCTGTCCCCAGTTCATCTCCTTGCTTCATCCACAGAGCTATGTAAGTAAAATGGAGCAAGTGGACCTTGTACATAGTGTTTCTTTTCTATATCTAATAGAATAGCCCCTCTTACATGGCAGAAAAATGATTTCCAAGATTCAGCATCCCCCCACCCAACAAAGATTTCAATCGGAAGGCTATATGCTCTAAACGACAACTGTGTTAGGGAATCTGAATTTCCCATCATAAGGGAACAAATTGGTTTATCAAATGGTCTCTCATGAGTCATTCAGTGCTCAGGTTCTCTGGTTTTTCTCCTGTAAAAGAGAGAAAACTGCCCATCACCAACATATTGTGAGAATAAGTAGTACCAGTGGCTGGGGAAAAGGGCAGACGAGGTAGACACTGGTCGCAAACAGAAGCAGTTGGAAGTGATGCTCTGTATGTTCGCCACTTGAATTCAGAACTGAGTCACAGGGAGTCACAATGGCAGATAAGAACGTCATCTTTATGACAAGGCCACATGCATTATTTTTTCAAGCTTCAGGTTGAAAGATAAAGTGAACTTCCTAATATTGCACCCCAGCAGTAAAACAACCCTCCCAGGAGTGCCTGGCTGTAACACCAACAGCCGGGGGAACAGAGAGGGGGCCCCTAAGGGGAAGGAGGGAAGCCTGAGTCACCTGGCCTTTGTTCCTTTTCATAGGCTTGCGTGTGAATCATTGTCTTCTCTTCTGAGAAAAGCCCGTGAGGGAGTGGAGAGACCAGAAGTGTCATTGTCATGGACCCGCCCCCCTCATAGGACACAGGAAGCAAGGAGGAAGATGGCGGTCTTGCTGCTGGCACACCTGCTTTTTTCTAGCTGCATTTTCCTCGTTGAGAACACCATTTGTATGCATCTCTTCTGCTGGGTGGTGCTCTCTGAGGGCAAGCACTGTGTCTTAGGCCTGGCCCATGGTAGACCCTGCATGAAGCGTATTAGATGAATGAATGAGTGGGTGGGATTACAGAGGCTTCTGATTTCCACACAGCCCCTTTGTACCCCTAAGCAGCACTCCCAACCGTGTTCATCTACAGAGCAGATGTAAAAGCAGTGGGACTGCGGGCGAGTTTTCCTAACAGGGCACTTACCTGTGCGGTGTCATGATGTTAGTGTCCAACTAACTGCTGCCCCGTGTCACTTATCACTCAGGGTCCTTTTTCTTCTCTCTTTCTAATATTTTTGTTCCCTAGCCCATGAGATCTGACCCTCCCCCACCAGCAGCTTCTATTAATCATTCTTTTAGGACCTGAGAGTGGTGAACAGAAGCCCATCCCTAAAGATTCCTGCCTAGTGACTGAGATGTGCAGCCTCAGACCTGCTGGGGCAGTGGTTCCCGCCACTCCCCTCTCTTCCTCCGGACGTCACAGCCAGTTCAGACAGAGCTTCAGTCTCATCCTACTGTTTGTTGCATTGCCTGGCCCAGCCCTTACTCTTTCCCTTCAGCCCATCCTTTCTTTCTCATCCGCCTTGTCTTACTCATCCGCAGGAAGGAAAAAGGGCTGGTGCTAGTAAGGGGAGATTGTGTAGAACCTTCACTGGTGCAGCTGTGATCTGGAAAGCTGAGTCACAGTGGGTGCTGTGGCAGAGGGGGCAGCCAGGGATCTGAAGCTGGTACTTGAACTCTAGGGAGTGTCAGGTGTGCATTTAATTAATTGGGAGAAGGGAAGAGGGATTGCAAAGACTCTTCCACTGGCCTCCGGGCAGATTTTGCACTTTCCATTGAAAAGCCTTAGCGCTGCCTGTGGTCCTGGCTGGGTGGATCAGTCGGTTGAAGTCCCATCCCGCACACCAAAAGCTTGCGGGTTTGATTTCTGGTCGGGGTACATATAGGAGGCAGCTGATAGATGTCTCTCTCTCTCCCCTTCTTCCTCCCTCTTTAACAGGAATAAACATATCCTCAGATGAGGATTAAAAAAAAAGAGTACTTCCTGTGTGCAGGAAACTCCAGTAGATTTGGGGCAAATCTAATAAAGAAGAAAATTTAGCTCACTCTGCTCCCCCGCCCTTTGGTGAAGGAGACCGAGAACCAGATTAGGCTGAATGATATAAGTGCTAAATAAAAGTCCAAGTGACATAACGTGGGAGGTCTGAGAACAAATGGAGCATTGAGTTCTGAGCTGGATAGGGAAAGCCTAACCAAGGGAGAAGCATTCGAATGAGCTTTTAGCAGGATATTGATGGATGGGGAACAGGGAAAGGGCATAAAACAAAGTGGTGTATGTAGAATATGTTCTACCTAATGGATTTTCCCCCCAAGTCCCGGTGTTATGGCTGTATAGCCCTTTATGGGCAGGGAAGTGAATGAGGATGCTCCTAAGTCACGTCTGGTGCGTTCCTTTCCCCAAAGGCTCTATGATCTGCTGGGCCAAGCCTTCAGCACTCCCTGCAGCCCAGTTGGATTTTGTATAGAGTCCTTCTGAAACCACAGGAGCAAGTGAGGAAGCTTCTCGCCTGTAACACAGGCGGATTCCTCCCCAGTTTTCTGAAGGGGAATGCAGCAGCTCCTCCAGCTCTGAGCTGGCTCATGAGAGCACACTTGGCTATATTTAGTCTGAGTTTCATAAAGTGTGGGTGCGAGAAGCTGCTCGGACAGCTCCATTCCCGCAGTGAAGAGCACGAAGGGGCGGCAGCTGTCTGGTGACAGGGGCTGCCGCCTCTCTGCCTGACGCATGACGCAGCCTTTTTCCAAGGGCACTGGGGCCAGGAGGAGCCAGCTGGCAAGTTCAGTTCCTTTGCTGCCCTCGCTTCTGCAGAAGGTGTTTGGTGGTGTCCTGCCCAGCAAATCCCAAGTCTTCAGTAATTTGGCAGGTGTTTGTGGATTGGCCATGGGGTGTGAGCCTCAGAGCTGCAGCTGATTTGGAGAGCAGGGGCACAGAATGGGCTCCGGCGGGCTTGCGCTGCACTTCGGAGGCGCCGATGCACACATACCACTCACAGTGCTGTCTTTAAATGTACAGCTCTGCAGCCAGACTGGGTGTGAACCCCAGCTCTGCTGAGCACCTGCTGCGTGGGCCGCGCACTTCACCCAACAGCTCAGAGACGCCTTTGCTCATCCGTCAAATGGGCATATTAATAGTAATACTCACAGGCATGTTGAAAGCGTTATATTAGTGTCAATAAAGCTCTCAGGACCCATTCTATTCTGGTAGCTGCTCAATAAACACTCAGTAAATGTCAGAGATGATGGGGAGGATGCTGTCTGTATCTTCTCCCTGCCACACCTGTGAAGGTGTCCAAGTCATTTTCATGGCACTCTGGTGATACAGTGTCTGGTGTAACGGGAGATGCTCAGTGAAGGAATGCACGTTCTCAGAGTTGGGATAAAACTGGCCTCCTCACTTTTAAATGTGTTACTTGATTTGTTAACTGTCTTGACTCCTGCAGTTATGAGGTAAATAGAGGAAAGTAAAAGTGATTATAACATGAATGTATTCATGAAGGACTCATCACTTAGATAATTCTTACCCTCCAAAAATTTACCTGCCCCCTAATTCCCACAATTTTGTAGGCCAGACCCTCTCTGGTTGGTGTGATAATCACCCAACCATACAATAGAGTATGTATGTAGATTAATTGCATAGAGCAATTGGGGGTCTTTCAAAAGAGGAAAATTTTCGTGGACTCCATGAAAATGACATTGGAAAACTGATGGAATCACACAGCTGTGACTCAATTAAGATCTGGCAGAGTTAGGCCAGAAAACCATTAAAGAAGAGAAAATTGGCATAAACTTGATAGGCCCCAGAGAAAAAATATTAATACCATCTAAGGATGAAAAAAAGTCTCTGGTGAAAATTGATGCCCTGAAACATTTTGGGGAATGTGATCTGTCTACGAAAAGTCAAGCGTGAAATGACAAGGGTTTTGTCCTGCTGACATACATCTTGTTGCAGAAGTTACATGATTAATAAAAAATGGATTTTTGTTAAGAATAAACACATTCTCAATTATATAAATTTGGTCTAATAAGTGATAGTATAAACTGAGTTTCTCTTTTCAAGATGAAGTACCATTCAATCTATTTTACTATTAATGTTAAAATTTGTGTCCCTATTCAAATACTCTCTCTCTCTATTCTCAATTTTTTTTAAAAATTTGGGTATTTAGGTATCATTTAGGACATACCATAAAGTCCACCATTTGTGGTTGCATTTTTGACAAACATATACAGTAATTCTGTCTTGTAACTACCACCATCACAATCAAGCTCAGTTCCTACACCCCCCAAAAGTTTACTTGTGCCCCGCCCCATCCCCACGGTCCCTGACAACCACTGCTTTGAACTCTTTCCCTGTCCTTTTGCCTTTTCCAGAATGTCACATAGATGATAGCACATGCTACGTTGCCACTTGAGTCTGGCCCCTTTCACGTAGTGTAATGGGTTTAAGATTCATCTACATTGTTGCATGTGTCAGTAGTTGAGTCCTCTTAATTACTAAGTTTTACTGCATCGAATGGAGGTGCAACGGTTTATCCCTTCACCAAGTACATTTGATTGTTTCCAGTTCCTGGTAATTATGAATAAACCACTATAAACTGTTACCTACAGGTTTGTGTGTGAACATAAGTTTATTTCTCTTGCCTAAATAGGTAGGAGTGGGATTTTTGAGTCATATAAATAGTATGCTTTTAACTTTTTAAGAAACGGCCAGCCAGTCTTCTAGAGTTTCTGTGCCTCACATGTATCTCCATCAATTTGGATCTTTTCCTCTGTACTAATCTTCTGATGACAACAAGGACCTCACAAGAATGAGAGAATTGCATTAATAGGGACTAGGCCGGCAGCTGGGTGAGATGAAAAGGAAACATTTTTCCAGGAGTGGGTTCCTGGAGCTGCATTTCGGAAGAGCTGTGTAGCTGTAGCAAACACACACACCGGTGTCCAGGTCAGGGCTTCAGGCTTGGAGATAAGCTAGAAACGCCACTGGTTTTGCCTCCAGAACAAAGCTGTGACAGTCTCTTCCATAATTAAAAAAACACCAGAATTTGCCACCAAGTTCTGGATATTGAATTATTTTTATTTCATTTATTTATTTTGTATTATTTTATTTTTTACTTGGTGGTGGTATGGGGGAGGCTTGCTTGTCTGTCCTTGAAAGGAAAGGTCTCGCCTGCCTAGGGCAGTTAGGGGCTTCATTTTGCAAAGCCTAAGAAAAGGTTACTTGACTCCGTTTCCTGCATGATTTAAATTTTGAGGATGACAGGGGCTGGGTTTGTTTTCTGCCCAGTGTGATTCTGACTTGGAATTTGGTGTTTCATCGGCTGTCCTTGTAAACAGTGGGGGGCGTGCTTAGTTCACCTGCAAGACCACTTTTTCGTCAGCCACAAATCGGACATAGGGCCTGACAACAGACTCTGCAATTGTGCCCAAATGCAAAAAGACAGACGGAGGTGTAATTTGGGTGCAAACACACTAAGATTTCCAGGATTTCCCACTGGTCTCTGGAACCATGGGGTGAAATGTGTGAATCTGGAATTGCTACAGAGTCCCTAGATCCCTGGTTGTCTAACTGTACACTGTGTAGGTCGTAAAACATGAGTTCAGGGTTTGCCGCCTCCCTGCCCCGAGAAGGTGCCTGTGCATTGCGTGGAGGTGAAAATAGGATGTTATTCACAAGGCTTCAGTAGAGGCACTTTCCAGTTGATTTCTTGCCACCCCCTTGATGACCAGTGGTTTGTAGGCACAGGAGAGAGCAGCCGGCAGCCCAGAAGTGGACACTCGGCTCCAGGCCTGGCTGTCGTTGCCCTGCGCTCCCCTTCCGTCTGCGAGTAGCATCAGGTGTGTGTCAGGACTTTCCGATGCCCGAACTCTCGCTTTCGGTGTCTTTTCTGCTCTCTGGGGAAACTTAGCCTTTTTCACTTGGCAGTTGTTTAGTAAACTGTAGGGTTGACATTTGGCGTTAAAGTCATCTAGGAAATGTATGTGGCTCGGAAGTGGAATATTCTTCACTTTACCTTCGCAAATATTTATTGGGAACCTCATGTGTGCCAGGCTCTAGCAGAGTTTGATTTACAGGCCTATAGGACAGTGGGTCAGCTGAGGAGAAGCAGGTATGGAGACAGATCTGCTTGGGTCATATTTCCATATTGGTGAGAGTCTCCTGTACCCTTGATCACATCCATGTTCCTGCTCCTTTCCCCTGGATGGTTTTTGTTTTGTTTTTAAAATCAAACAGGTGCCCTTAGTCAATTCTTTTTTTTTCCTTCCGGGTTGCCACAAACCTTTAATAGATAAAAAAATACATCTGTGAGGCTCAAAATAAAACCAAGGGCAATAAAACGAGGTATGCCTGTACTTCTCTTATCTATGACCCTAGTCATTCCTAGTCAACACCATGGGGGCTGGATTCTTAATCCAAGATGACAGGAGGAGATTTAAGGTTTCCTGGGATCCTTGATCCCCTTACCACTGTATCCACGCCTTATGTATGGGCCCTCTGTGTGTTTTCCACAGGGGAAAGGCCTGGGGCTTTCATTCTGTTCACAGGGGCAAAGGATGAATCAGATCCATTGCCATGGGAACATGCACTTGACTTCTCTATTCTCTGCTACCACTCCAGAGCCTACAGCCCTCCCAGAAACAATGAAGGCACTCAACTGCTTGTTGAATAGACAAGAGAGCTAATGTTATTTTGTGCCTACTCTCAGCCAGCCTCTTGATGTCTACTTTCTAAACATTAGTTTTCATAAGGCAGTGGATAGGTGGTTTTTCCCACCTAAGCATTGAAAGACTTCAGGTCCAGAGAAGGTAAGAAATTTCCTCAAGGCCACACAGCTCACTCGTGGTGGAGCTGGGCTTCGTCGCCAGCTATCCCATATCCCAGGGCCTGTGCTTTTGCACTGGCATGTGTTGCTTTCTGGTTTTGGTTTTGTTCCAATTTGGTAGTTTGGTCCTGGTTTACTTTGCCTTTTGGAAATGTTGGTTATTGATGAAAAACAATATAATGAAACATTGCTTGTTTGGGCTTTTCAGTAGGGAAGATTCTTTTGGGTTTTGGGGTCAAACCTCTCCTAAGGTGTTTATCTCAATATTGGCTCTCTACAATTTTGCTTCTCCCTTTGTCGGCAGCCCCAGGTCTTTGGGTTTTTGTCACTGAGGTGTGTCATGCTGCCTTCCAAGTTCACTGGTGTGTGCAGCACCCATGAGGGTGCCTGCCTACATGTTTATTTGGATAATAAGTACTTGTTGTGCACCTGAGATGAGATAACCACTGTGGACAGCACTGAGCAGGGTAAAGGAATCTAAGGTTCTGACGCTTCCTCTCATCGGCTTACGGCCGAGTCAGATTCAAGGCTTGGGTTGTCAGTGCATCCCAGTAACAAAGGTATGGACTTGGGCGGGGTGGGCTGTGTCAGGGCTCTGCTCCCCCTCCATCGGGGGGCTGCACAGCAATGGCCTGCCCATTGATGTGGTAAGAGAAAAGGGAAGAACAGAGGAGAAGATGTGAGAAACACTTCAAAGGGCAGAGAACGGCAGGGTTTGGGGCGGTTTCGTTGCAGGCCGTGGTGGAGACAGACACAGAGTGGGCCCCAGCTCTGCAGGCGCTCTCCACCGCCAACGCCATCAGGGCTCCCCCACCAACCCCCCACCCGCATGCCCCTGCAAGCCACTGCCCTTCTGCTGCAGGCGGATTTCCCACTCCTTCACCTCAGGAGTCTGCCCCGATGGTCGGGGAGCCCAGGACCAGCTGTTTTCCGGGCTCTCCTTGTACCTCGAATCCCTTCTGCCTTTTCGCAGTTCTTCCCACCAGGAAGGCCTTTCTCCCGCAGGCTCGCACGTTGTTCTTCTTGCCCGTGTCTAAAGCAAGAGACCAGGTGGGCAAGATAGAGAGCTGCTGTGTGAGAAGAGCGTGACTTCCAGGCAACTGCAGTGTTTCAGGGATGGGATGAGGAAACCGAAGCAGATCGTAGGGAAACCGTGCCAGAAGGGAGCGTGTCTGTATCACCTGATGCCCAGCCAGCAAGGTGCATGCTGGGAAATGCCCATGCGTTTGGCATGTAGTGAACTGGGAAGCAAATCCATATCCCGGTCATTCGGAGATTGCATGGATGATGAGGAAATTACTCTTGATGCAAATGTATAGAGATGGAAAGAAGTGGAAGGAAGGGAGTAATAGTTGTAGGACGAGAGATACCAAGATCAAGGGAGTTGTGTATGTGCTAAGAAGTTGGAAGGAAGAGGACAAAGGGTCTTGCCTGGATGGGAAACAAGTTCAAAGAAGCCTTTTTTTTTAAGCTACGAAATAATAGTTAAGAGTGTTTATGGACTGTGTGAACTGACCCACTGGAGAGGGGCATTTTGAAGAACAGGGCCCTCGAGGGTTTAGATGTGTTGTCTCTTGGAGAAGGTGGTGTTCTTTTTGGAAGGAGTGGGTGGTGCAGCTAAGGAGTGTTGTTAACTGTAAAGTAAATACACTGAAAATATTAATACTTCTGGTATGTGATAGGCACTGTTCTTACTGCTTCTCGTCTATTGACTTATTAATCTTCACGTAAACCCTACAAGGTAGGCACCATTATCATCCCTTATAAATAACCCAGGGGGCCCAGTGAGGTTTGTAATTTGGCCGTGGTCACTCAGCAAGTAAGTGGCAGAGCTGATATTTGATAAACATAAAAGATGTGCATCCAATTTTCTAGTCAGGACACTTTGAAAATCCTGGATTAAGACATCATCTTCAGAATTTTCTTTAAAAATTAGATTATTAAAGGATGACCTACTAATATACTGTCACAGCGATTATATCTTCAATTTTTTTTCTTAAGGATGACCTAGGAGAACATGTGGGTCACTGACAGTTTCTTATGTATTCTGTAATAATTCAATCAAGATGAGACAGGGATGAAATAGGAAGACTTCTAATTTTCAAATGTTGGGGGAGGGGATAGTTTTCGGAACATGAGCCATTTTCTGGAAGGGTTAGGCCTTGGTAGGTGCTTGCATGTGGAGCAGGGGTTGGGTGCACAGGCCAACCAGCAGGTGCCACAAGGGAACTCTGACCCTGCAGCCTGGGTTTGGGATTCCAGGAAAACAGCAGCAAGTAGGGGCGATGTCAGCAAGGAAAGGATGCTGCCCACAAACTTGGCCAGTTTTACCTTTTTGCCAAGACGGGACCATATGCTCCATTTTCTTTTCCTATCTCCTGCCCCTTCCTGTTTTTAAAAGCCTTAAGACTTACGTTTCCAGGGTGCTGAGGCCATTGTCCCTGATTCTAATGGTAAGGGATCTTCCCTGACTGCCGATGAATTGTCTATGGCTTGCTAAGTGTCTTTCTACAACCCCGTGAAGCTCCTGCCTCCCCGCTGACCTGCTTTGCTTGGCCAGGGTTTCTTAATTGAAACTCCGGAGCTGGTAGCTTTGGCACTGCTTGTTTTCTGGGGCTCAGCCCAAGGCCATTGCCACTGTAACCGTACCGCCCTGGCTTTTTGCACAGCACTCATGCTTTCCAAAGTACAGTTTCTGGTTGGCTCCACGGCCGATCCACTGGCAGCTGGAACAGGCACTCTTGTTCCTGTTTCATAAATGAGGATGTGAGGGCTCCTTTGCCCAAGGTCACACAACTCATTAGTGGCAGAGCTTAGATTTAGAACTTGGTGTCTTGAGTCTTTTTATTACAGCTTCTATCATTGCTGCTCTGAGTGGAAAGAAAGGCACAGCGCCTACTTTGAAGGGGTTTGTAAATGGAATGTTCTAAATGGGATCAAGAATTTTTCTTAAATCACGGATAAAGGCAGCCAGCATGGGCCTGTGGTCATGTAGTTCCCCGGCGGTGCCTAATCCTTGGCACAGGTAACTAGAGATTAAGTTCCCCTTTTTTCTCCCAATATTTTCTTGATTCTCCATACCTCTATCCTCCAAGTAACTATATTAAAGTAATATTTAAAACCATATTTTTCTGCATCTAAAAATCCTTCATATTCACCATAGAAAGAAAAAAATGAATAGCAATAAGAAATGAATAACAATAGCTATTATTTGTTAGGCACCGACTGAGAAGAGCAGCCAGTAGGCCCTGGTACTGCTCTGCTGGTTGATGGCAACGAGTGTTCTGATGGATAGGTTTAGGCCATATTGGTAATCGTTTATTTTGAATATTCTACCTGTTCACAATAAGCCCATGAAATGCTTATTAATATTCTCTCCATTTCCTACGTGAAGAAATCAAGGCTGAAAGAGATAAATTTCCCCAAAGTCACCAGTGGTAAATAGTGGAGTAAGAATCCAAGCCCAAGTTCAGAGGACTTCCGTGTCCACTCTGTTGCCACAAAACAACGGGCCACACTGACACACCCCATAGAGAGCCCAAGGGAGAGTTCCCTTTTCCTCCCGGCTCTGTATAGCTGATGCACTTTACCTGGAGTAACTTAAGTCATTCTGTCGCATCTTAATAAGTGTTTAGTTGTTGATAAACTATTAATGCATTTCATTAATTCTCCCTTTTTTCCTAACCGTGTATAAGCATAACGATCAGTCTCATTCTTAGACACAGGTGCCCAGTTAATGAGGGCAGTGATAGGAGCTCCTGCAGGGACGATAAATAACTCCGTCCAGGTTTCAGAAGACCTCCTGTGAGTTCTGCCCCTGTGGCCTGCTGACGGCCATTGCTGCTCTCAGAGCCATAGAGAACACGTACCCTTTATGATGAAGGGCATTTCTGTGAGATGGAGTGAGAGGTCTGTGCAGGAGGAGGACAGGGTCCCAGCTAATTGTAAAGCTCATGTGAGTGGGGACACGTTTACGCTACAGCCACCCTCCTCACAGCTTACTGACCGTTCCCATACACCACTTCTATGTGATCATTGCCAAGGCGCTGTATTCTGATTTTCACTACATTCTTTTAACAAGGTCTCCCGCCTATCCTTTTCTTTTCGTGCTCATTTTGGTCTCCCGGTCTATCTGGTCTTTCCCTGATACTTCATCTTTCCTTTTTCTTCTTACAGTGTGTTCAGCCCTTTTTATTCTTAATGTTAAAAACCTTTGATTAAGTAAACAGTCAGAATCCCTGTGGTTCTTTTACTCAGCCACTATGTAGCTATGTCCTCTTAGTGTTCAATATTTTGAATTTAGGTGATGAAACATACCCAATATTTTATATACAAATATAGACAGAGAGAAAAATATTTTTACTGTATACCAAGGATTGTGGCTTAGAAGTATTTTCTCATATGCCTACTAGAGTTGTACTTACTCACATTTTGTGTATGAGGAAACAGGTTTGGGGTAAGTAACTTGTCTGAGAACACTCAGTAAAACAAATCGGGAGTGAAGCCCGTGTCTGTATGTATAGATAGTTAAAATCATCGTACGAGTGTCTAAATTCTTTGAGAACCTACTATATCACAGGACGTATGATAAGTACTTTATAAACTTAAATTTTAGATTTTATTTATATTAAAGTTATATATGAACATAATTTTACAGTTAATCATTAACATCGTTAAAAATTGCTTAATGGTATTTTACTGTTCTTTGCTTGGTGTCTTATCAACTTATCACCTATTTCAACAAAACAGTTCTCAGTTAAGTCTCCTCCCAGTAATTCATATATTGGGTATTCTGTGAATTCCTTGTCACTGAAGAAATATTTCCAAAAGAATTCTGACTTGTTTCAAACAGGTCTCGCTGTTCTCTAGACTTGCTTGTGTTTAGATTTTCTCTCACCACTGTCCTCGGGGTGCCTATCTCGGGGTCAGATCCCCTCTTCCAGGACCCCGAGTGTCCCTCTTACTTTCTTTTAACCTTGCTTTTGATGGAACTCACCTATCTGAGAAACGGTAGGTGGGAGACATACTTTTGAGAACTTGCACATCTGAAAATGCATATGTTCTACCCTTGTACTTAATTGATAACACAATTAGATTTTTAAAAATTGAAGATTATCTTTCCTCACAATGTCAAAGCCTCTACTAGGTCCAAGTTTCCAGTCTTGTTTTTGAGAAATCTGAAGCCTTCTGATTCTTGATCATTTGTATGAAATATATAGTTTCTAAAAAATTGTTTAATCTTCTTTCTGTCCCTAGTATTGAGATATGTAATGAGACTATGCTTTTGTGTGAGTCCATTTTATCTATTGTATTGTGTATTAGTGGTCTTTCAAAGTGAAAGTGGTCTTTCCATATGATCATTCATTTCTGTGAATTTTTATTGAGTTATTTATTTGATTGTAGCCAATTTGTTCTGTTCTTTATTTCTCTAACTGCTATTTTTGAAATGATATATTTCCCGGAGTGGTTCTCATTTTTGAAATCAGTGTTTCCTTATGTCTCATCTTGATTCTTTTTGTTCTGTTTTCTGGTAGATTAATTTTTTTCTTTCAAGCTTCTATGGCATTTTATCATTCCTATCATTTTTAATTTTTAAAGAGATTTTTTCTTTCTGAAGTTTTTATAACACCAAATCTTATTTTGTAGATGTAATCTTTTCATATTTCATTGAAGATATTAATGCTAACATTTTTATTTTTTTTAATGAAGCTTACTTTGCTCTCCATATTTATTTCTTCCAAGTTACTTTTTTTGCCAATTCATTCTTTTTGGTCTGCTTTCATGTTAGATAGCCTCATAAGTGTGTATACATTAGGCTCTCTGCCCATATTTGAATGGCCCATTAAAAAAATTAAAAGCTCTTTATGAATGAATGGGACCTGTCAATCATGGTTTTTATTGTAAAATTAACTGACTGAGTGTTTTTAGGGCAAGAAGAGGGATTTTCTTATGTCGGAATGTTTAGGTCTTTTTTTTTTCTATTGGGTTGGTTAATTACTCAGAGAAGACCCAATATTTGAACTCCAAAATCTGATTCCTTACTCTGTGCCCTTACCCATTCATTTTATCAACTTCCAGGTAAGTATATTACCTGGTGCCTTCTTACCTGTAAGTATATTACAGGTATTTTCTGTCTGAGTATATTTTACTGTATTATTTCTAAGGAAGTTAGCAATCTAAATGTAGGTTTTCTAGGAATTCTCATTTCTGAAGATGATTCTTAATTAACCAGAAATTTCCCTCCACTACAATTATAATCTTTGTGGATTTTTTCATGGATGTATTTGAGCGCCTAGAGGAATACCTGGTGCATGGTAGGTGTGTGACAAATAATAGTCGAGTGAGTTAGTATTTTGCCCAGTACATCAGGCTTTCTGAACAGTATGTAACAGGATACAGAAAAAGCCCAAGTTTCCTGTCAGCGTCATGCTGAGTATACACACTCAGATTTGACAAAGGTAGTCACGCAAACCAAAATAGATTCACCCCAGGAAGAGAGGATTCCTATTTATGAAAATTCTTGGGGCAAGAGTATATTTCTTTATATTTGAGATTGGAAGTTATTATTGAGGTGGCATTGATCACAAGTTGGCCTCTGGAAAAGGGCAACTGTGGAAGGGTTGGCTGGGATACAGAACTGGTCTTAGGAATTTGCATGTACAGTAATTGTGTATTCAGATGCGGCATTTTCGGGTCTTGTTTAAGCATTGATTCTGCAGACTACTTCCTAGAGACTTTCCCATCTGTTCCTGTGTGCTGACGGGGTCTTTCTGAACTCAGACTGGAGAGATGTCCCCAGGGGTCACACACAGCAGCCTCTTTCCGCCCCAGCTAGCTTTTTCTCCTCTCTACCCGTCTGTGTCTCCTCATCATTGGAGTGGGAATGGGGACAAGGGCTTGATAATGCTGAGCTGGCCTTTTTGGAAGAGCCAACTGTCACACCAAAAGGTCCCAGCTATTGGCCCAGCCACTCGCTCTGTGGCATTGCCTTTCTCCTCTATTGTGACATCTTCCATCTTCAGGGAGGGGCCAGTGGGTCGATTTCCTGAAAGAAGCCGGAAGACAGCAAGACCATAGCAGGAAGAATTCTCTCCTGATGAGCACAGAGCAACCATTTTTAAGGAGAATTCAATGTTCAGAAAATTTTGAACTTATGATAGTCAGCCAACCATGTTGGGTCTGTTTGTCAGGAGTTGAGGAAAAAGGGAACAGTTCTAGGAAATAAAATAATAGTGGGGAGGCTGTGGTGTCTGGAAACACTTAAAGAAGAGTCATTCACTAGGCATGAAGGAAAAATAATTTATCCAGTTACAGGGCTCTATCAGCTACTTATATCTGAAAGCATACTTTGTTGTACACCTAAAGAGCGTTAAAATTTTTATGTAATTTTGTGTTGATATTTACATAATGTATTCTGTTAATATCCTAAAGCAAGATACTATTAGAAATTCAAGAAGTTAAAAAAGTGCAACACAGTAACATTTTCCTTTTACATTAACCTTATAAGATAGTAATAATTACATGGTTATTAGATATATCCTCTGGAAAGTAGAAAGAAAAGAGTTTTCCATGGACCCACATTAAAAAAATAGCTACTATTAGTATTTGGCATATTTTCTTCTTGCCTTTTTCTCTTTGTACAGCTTTTGGTTTTGCATAACAGTCGTAAGGCATTCTGCTTGCCTCTTAGAGAGGTTTTTTGGTCTTCAATCGGAGTTGACTGTGGTTATGTTCTGATAATGCATGTCTGTGATTTATTCTTTCCTTGTCAGGAGGCTGAATAAGCAGTGATTTAGTTCTTGGCTTGAATACATTCTCTGTGTGCTTTTAACATAAAACAGTGTTCCGATTAGAACGTGAATGATCCTTAGAGCAAAGAAGTATGATGTGTGTTTCACAGCCACTTTAAAAAATATCAGATCCAAAATACCCCAGGAGCGCAAAGATGGCTTGGGTGAAATGTGTGTAACAACAAGACTTTAGGCTTCCTGAAATGGGAGGCAGTCTCTCGGTGGTCCTAGGACACATTATAAACATCTAGTGATATTTATTTAATACTCAGTAACTGTTATTACACATGTAACATGGCGGGCTCAAGGCAGAGAGAAGCCTTTTCACCCAGAGGCACAGAAAGCAGGTGCAGTGCGGTGCGGAAACAACCCCAGAGTGAGAAACTCGGGTGTTATTTGTGCTGCGAACTAGACACCACCTCAGAGGCACCTGCCCACAATGTCATGACCAATAGAACGGGGCTGTCGAATGACATAATTGTAATGAGGTTTTATCCTCCTCTGACATTCAATTGACTCAAGGAATTTATGATTTGGGACCAAATACTGAGAACGTAAAGATCCAAAAGCCCAGCAACTACCTATATTTCCTTCCTCCCTCACATGTAGTCGGTGACCAAGCTTGACCTGTTTTATGGTCTAGGTTAGGTGTGAAAAAATTGGCCACCTCTTTTAGTTTTATTGGAACATGATTATGTTCATTAGTTTATGTAGTTTATTGCCACTTGTGTACCACGGTGGCAGAGTTGGGTAGCTGTGATATGGTTTGCAAAGCTTTAAATATTTATTGTCTGTCCCTTCATAGAAAAGCTGGTCGACCCCTGATCGAAATGGTTTGGAAAGCCATCCTCATCCTTGCCACCTCTGTCCTGACTTAGGCCTTCGTCTCCCTCTCACCTGCACAACCCACGACCCTCTAAGCCTAGATTTTCTGACTGCAATTTTGAGCCTTGCAAATGTATTCTCTACAGAAACAGTATAATTTTGGGATTGTAATTGCCCTTATTCTGTGGTTCTTAATTCCAACTAATCATTAGAAGTACCTTATGCCTGGGCTCTTTGGGGACCAGCTAACTTGGAATCTTTCCTGGTTGGACAGGTGTGAGTGACTTTGCAAATTCTCCATGTGATTCTGATGTGCATCCAAGATGAACTACTGACTGGGTTTAGGTCCTGACTTTATTTTCTGGTTCTGTGGAATAGGAACAATCCTGTCCCCATTCTTCAAGGGAATAAATAAGGAAGTAAGTAAAGGGGGTGAGATATGTAAGGAATATAGCCTACTTAGGTGCTTAAATACATGGTAGTTTCTTATTAGTGGTTTTTAACTCTCCAGGGATATTATGGTATAGTAGATTCCTAGGGCTGCCATCACAAAGTACCGCAGACTGGTGACTTAAACAACAGAAATTTATTTTCTCACTGTTCTGAAGGCTAACAGCCCAAGATCAAGGGGTTGGCAGGTTTGGTTTCTCTCGAGACCTCTCTCCTAGACATGTACATTGCCTTTTTTTTTTTGCTTACATATCCCTGCTGTCTCGTCTCGTCCTCTTTTCCTAAGGGCACCAGCCATCCTGGACGAGGGCTCACCCTTAGGGCCTCACTTCACGTGCATTGCCTCTTTAAAGGCCCAGTCTCCAAATATAGTCACATGGGCGGTTACGGCTTCAGCATATGAATTTGGGGAGACACGATTTAGTTTATAATAGATATGGGTTCTTTGATTTCCTGATGAAAACTAGGATTTGTTTACCCAGAAAAATGTGGAGACATCCACACAAGTTAAACCTTGTATACGGTTATATGACTTGGAAGCTCCTGCTAACCAGGAACATCAGAAGCAGAGGAAAACACACCAGAGGGAAGGATGTGTGTAAAAGACGAGGACGTCCCGTTCTCCTTCATCCACCCATTCAGTTGTTAACAGTTATTCCCCGAGTGCTGCCCATGTGCCAGGAGTGGTGCTACAGTTACAACAACGAGTAGCACAGGCGAGACCCCTCCTCCTTGTGACTTACAATTTCTGTCACAGGAGACGTACACTTCAGTATCAGCACACCAAGTACCATGTAGAGAATCAAAACAGAATGACGGGGTGTCGTTCGCCTGGAAGCCCACTTAGATTATGTGGTCAGGAATGTCTCCACTGAGGAGATGCTCACGTGGAGGCCTAAATAAGAGGAGTCAGCCATGCAGATGGTGGCAGAGGGTGTGTGGCTGATGAAATGCCTTTTACCCTCTGGGTTATTTTAGTATCAGCTGGCAGAACCACCTCCTCTCACGCCAGCTGCTTCCCAGATTCAGTTCTTCTGCCTGCAGAGCAAGAATTTAGGGTCTGCTCTGAGACAGGCATGGCTACCGTGGGTCGCTCCTCTGGCTGTGGACGTCTATCTCTTCTGTCCCCAAAGTGCTTAGGCCATGCATTCAGAGGGTGAGACCTATCAATTCAGACATCTGTTCCTCTAGGTTTTCTTTGACATGACTGGAGTGTAGTCACTATTGTCTTTAGCCTGAATTAGAATAACCACTGTGGGGTGGGACGTCAGCATTGGTGGGGTGATAAATGCATAAACAGTAATTGCATTGTAGTACATGCTTCTGGAATCGTAGGCTGGGCCTCTGAAGGATCTAAACAGACCGCAAACAGCATCTGAATGGAACAGAGAGGACTTCCCCTAGAAGCTGCATCCTAAAGGTCTCCTATGCTCCTTTGGGTCTGGCACCTGGCACACTCCTCAGTTCTCCCCACCTCTCTGCCAAGAGAGACTGGTCTTGATTCTAGACTTTAGGTTGTGGTCATTTCTGCTCTGCATATCTCGGTCTGGGGTCCAGATTGAAGGGGCAGCAGCCCCTGGGCATGCTCTTTCCCTGGTTACTACAGGTGCATCAGAGACCAAACCAAACTGAACACACATGTTTAACTCCTCTGCTCACATGTGTCCAGTCATATCCATTGGCCAGATTAACTCACATGGTCAAGGTCAAAGTCATTGCATGGGCCACACTGCTCCAAGGGGAGTCAATATTTGTATCAAACAGTTAATTTGATGTACCTTAGCATATACAGTGCTTAGAACAGTATCCATTCAGTTCTGCCTGAACAATAAATAATAATGCACTTTTAACAGTCTTACCATAGCGAAGGGAAAAAGAAGGGAGTAGTTTATTAATAAGTGAACCAACAGAGTTGGGGGAGGATTGTTATCTAGGGCAAGACTTGAGCATGTTAATAGACTTATGGGAGGAGCCAGTGGGCGGGCCAAAGGTGGAAGACAGAGTGAAGCTCGAGGATTCAGCTGAAATTTGGAAACTGGACTATGATGTCACCTTCCTCGTGGCTTTTGATATCAACAGCCAAAGAGGCAAATGATTGGAGTGACAGGCTTTCTCTGATCTGAGCTTTATGTACTCAATTCCCCCACGCCCCGCTAATCTTAAGGGGACACTTAGATGATAACAGTTGGTGTTTACAATGTTTTAGTGGCTGTCGTATTGAGAACTGACTAGAAGCATCTTTAGAAATAATTTATAACACCATGAAATGAATTGCTAATCTTTCAAAGTGTATCCTTTAGAATTGTTTTTGTTTTTGTGTACCAGCCAAGAGAGTCTAGAACAGTGAGGAAACTGGTAAAATATTTCAGAAGCATTGTCTGATTTGAAAAGCTAAGTAGGAATATAAATCTTTTCTCAAATGCATAATCGTGCGCTCTGCTGTATGCTTTGGCTTTGTTTCTTTAGTCATCTCTCGTGGCAATGCGTGCACATGTGCGTGGGATGCCCACAGGGTAGGTGCCCAGGCACAGCGCTCAGCTAGCTGTGGGGACTCATAGGTGGGAATGTAAGGGCTGTGGAATTTGTGTTGCCTTGTCGTTATTTGACCCCTATTGTGGGCC
The DNA here is from genome assembly GCA_004027735.1 of Carollia perspicillata. Taxonomy (NCBI): domain Eukaryota; kingdom Metazoa; phylum Chordata; class Mammalia; order Chiroptera; family Phyllostomidae; genus Carollia; species Carollia perspicillata. The sequence continues at coordinate 19,721 of PVKM010024662.1, forward strand.
CAGTATTTGAAGGGACACAGGGAGTGACGCTGATAACTACAACAGTTTGATTTAACAGGTGCCTAATTTCGTGGTGGTTACTTGAGAAAGTGGCCGTGTGCTGCCTTACGCGGTGCAGATAAATGCTGTGGGAGTTCAGATTGAGGAGCCTAGGTGTATGTGGTCGTGAAGGAGAAGGTTTTGATGAGACTTAAACTGACTCTTGCAGGATGCTCACATATCAACCGATGCTTATTGCCATTATGTGCATATCCGTGTTACTGAGACACAACATTGGCTCAGTTTCCCCCTGCCTGAATCATTTGTGGATTTTCCAATTGTTTAATGGAAAAAAATCCAAATTTCTTACCCTAGTCGCACAGCCCCACACGTTCATGGTGAGCTGTGCCCAGATTCTCTTCCTGTCTCATCTCCACGTTATTTTTTTTTCATGTCCTGGAGATCCCAAACGACTTACTCTGCCTTGTAAACACTCCAGACTTCCCTAGTTTGTGTCTTATTTTATTTGAATTTGGAGGGGGGTTCTTTTTAAAAAAATTTTTATTGCATTTTTCCATTACCATTTATCCCCCCGTTCCCTCTTCTACCTCCATTCCCTTGCTCCCAACCCTGCAATCGCCACACTGTTGTCCGTGTCCATGAGTCCTTTCTCATTTTTGTCTTCTTTTGCTT
>PVKM010024663.1:0-20396 GCA_004027735.1 Carollia perspicillata
CTTTCTTATGTACTTGGCTTTCACAATTACGTATCTCCTGCTTGTATCACGAGATCTCTCCCCTCCCCACTTTGTTGCGAAGGTATTTAACCACCCACCTGACCCCTCCTCAGGGCCCAGAATTTGGAAGCTGTCTCCTCTGGGCCCACGCGTGTAATAAAGGCTTACTCCGTCACCCCATACCGTGTAAGAGTTCGTTCTTCCGTTTTTCCGTAACAATAGCTTCAAAGTCTAGTTTTGTTTGGATCCAGGCTCTTACATGAAGAGATAACTCTTTGAAATTTAGTTTATATTTTTTAATACTGAGATAATGATATTTCCCCTGCAGTTTGTAATGAAGTTTAAATGAAGTAATGCATGTGCTACATAGCTCATGCCCCAGTAAGGATCTCTATTATCATAATAATATAATTTCAGGACTAAAAATACTTTTATTGCCATTTAATTCAGTCCTTTCATTTTACAGATGTGGAAACTACATTAAGAACCTGGCTAAGATTACAAAGCAAATACATGATTTCCTTTTCTGGTATTGGTGCTGTAGGGTTTCTTCACTGGTATGCTATCGGTTTGTTCATAGTCCTTAAACCCTCCTTCTGACACCCTTTGAGTCTTTATGGGAAACTCATGGAGATCCAGAAAGCTTCACAAATAAGAGGAAACAAACTCTATGGAATTGGTGATACAGTAAGACATACATTTGGATAACTGGAACCCCTCTAACTTGTCTCAAAATTAAAGCCCTGGCTAGACTGTCCATAGGTTTAATTGTGAAAATATATAATCACTTTTTATAAACTAGGGTAATTTAATTAGGGGTTCTTGTTATCTTTCCACAACACACCTATAGTTGCAAAAACTTTCAGAGTAGTGATTCTGTGTGTGTTAGAGAGTGAGGGAGGGGGAACCATGGGGGATTGGGACACAAAGGGAAAGAAAGAGTACTTTATGCTGTATCAGTCCACAGGATGAAGACATGCAGTTTTAATTAGTTATAGGGGATTCCTCCCACCTTTCTTCTTGTTCTTGGATAAAATCATACCTGGTATTCTTTTACCTTTCTTTTTTTTGTAATTAGGGCAAGGGATTTAGTATACCAGTGAACATGAAAAATGGTAAGAAAAGAAAACAACTTTAATTTATGCTTTCTTTAGATGAACCTTGGTTAATCTTTAAATAAATTTTAGAAATTAATTTTAATTTGCTTCTAGACTTTTTAGCTATAAAACTTTGTATTATTTGTCTTAGGGTTTACTTAGGAAATTACAATATACGTTCTAAACTTTTCACAATTTACTTAGAGTTATTATGTATCACTTCACAATAAAATGCAGAAAATTATGTATGTTACGGTTGCCATTATGAATTTAATTATTAAAAACTTACAGCCTATTGTATCTGTTATTGTAATGGTCATATATACAATAAAACAGTTAAAAGTGACATAAAAAAGTGAAATAAAATATTTCTTCCCTAAATGTTTACCCCATATTAATTCTTTAATCTTTCCCTAAAATCTTAACTTTTATCTGCTATGATTCTGCTAGATAAAACTTCATTTAACATAATTTTTTAGTGTAAGTTTGCTGTTGCCAAACAGTCTCAGTTATCTCGTCTTTCTTTTTTTCTATTTAGCTGAAAATGTCTTTATATCTCTCATTTTTTTCAGCTATTTTTAATGGATATAGAATTCTGAGTCAGCAGTAAGATTTTATTTTCCTTCAGAATTTTGAAAATGATTTTCCCCACTTAATGGCTGCCACAGTTTCTGAAGAGAAGTATTTGATGATAGATTTTAATATTATTTTGACTAGAAAATGTCAAGTTTCTCTAGTCACTGTCAAAATAACCTCATCACTATTTCTTTGTACCAATTTGCTTATGATGTTCCTATTCCTAATTTATTTTGTATTTTTTTCTGCTTAAAGTTCACTAATCTTTTAAAGTTGATGAAATTGTATCTTATTTCATATATGGTAGATTTACAGACATTATTTCCTTTACTTTTTTCCGTCAGCCTTTGTTCCTCTTTAACTCAAACCTGTGTTTTTAATGTATATCTATTACTTCTATTGGTCACATGTCCTTAAGTTTCCATACATTTTTTCAAACTTTTCATTATTCTCATAAGATAATTTCACCTGATTTATCTCAAATTCACTGGCACTTACATCCACCATTGTCATTCTGCTATGAGGCTGTATGATAATAAATATATGATTTACTTCTAGATTTTTCATCTGGTTGCTTTCTTATATTTGTGTTATCATACATTGTATGTGATATACTTAATATTAAATATATATAATGTATTATATTTCTTCTTTTAGATCTTAGACTTTCTATTTGTTCTTCTTTATGAGTGTAGTTTCCTTTACCCAAAGGAGCACAATTATAAGAAGTGCTTTAAGGTTCATTTTCCCCCTGTAGGTTTTGCACGTATGTTCTTTGCCTAAGCCCTTCACCTTCATTCATCTAGTTCCTGCCTCCATAGCCATCTGTCTGTTCTTCCTATCTATGCCTCTGTTTTCATTTGTTTGCCAGTTTATTTTGTTCATTAGATTCCATATGTAAATAAGATCATATGGCATTGTCTTTCTCTGACAGGGTTATTTCATGAAGCACAATATCTCCTGGTCTATCCATGCTTTCAAAAAAAGTAAGAGTTCTTCCTTTTCATGGCTGCATAGTATTCCACTGTATAAATATACTGCAACATTTCTTTCTACTCGTGTGCTAATGGGCACTGGCCTGTTTACGGCACTTGACTGTGGTAGATAATGCTGCTATGAACATTGGGGTGCCTAGGTTCTTTTGAATCGGTGTTTCAGGATTCTTAGGGTATAATACTAGCAGTGGGATCACTGGATCAAAAGGAAGTTTCATTTCTGATTCGTTGATGAAATTCCATACTGTTTTCTGCAGTGGCAGCAACAATCTGCATTCCCACAAAGGGCGCAATATGGTTCCCTTTTCTCTACATCCTCACCAGCACTCGTTGGTTGATTTATTGATGATAGCCATTCTGACAGGTGTGAGGTGATGCATCTTTGTGGTTTTAATTAACATCACTCTAATGATGAGTGATATTGAGCATTTTTTGTATGTCATTTAGCCATCTGTATGTGCTCTTTGGAGAAATGTTTATTTAGGTCCCTCCTGATAATGAGTTGTATGAGTTCTTTATATATTTTGGAGATGATCCCTTTATCAAATGTGTCATTGGCAAATGTGTTCTTCCATACAGTGGGTTCCCTTTTCATTTTTTAAAATGATTTCTTTTTCCCATGAAGAAGTTTTTTTCTAATAATTCTGACATTTAGGTCACATTTTGGTTGCCTACTATTGACTTTTCATTTGACAATGGGTCACTTTTTTTTGGATATTTGGTATGTTGAATAATTTTGAATTGCACTCTAGACATTGTAATTGTTCTGTTGTGGTCAATGTGGATTCTGTATTTTTCCTCTAAATATTGTTGATGTTTCTATGCAGTGATTATATATTTCAAAAAGTTAATAATTAATGAAGAGTTAGATGTATGAGCAGCTTGGGATTTTATTATTTATATTCTGATAACCACCTTGTCTTTAAAAAGTATATTTTCAAGTAGAGTTTGATATGAAGATTAATGTGGCACTTTGATTCTGTCCTATAAGAAAATTTTGCTGCTTTGTGATTGTAAAATATAATTTGGGAATTTAAGCAATTTTGAGTTGATTTCTATAGCAGGAAGGACATTATGCACCAGTAACATGTGTACTGAGTCTATAAATGTAATTGTCATCATCAATTTTATACTTTAGGTGAAAAGGCTAATATGATTTAACTAAAATATCTATAGTCTTGAATAGAGTGTACAGAACACTGATTATGCTTTAAACTATGTCTTTGCAAGACTTAGAAATACAAGGTATGTTAGAATAAACCCTCTGTCTGGTGTCAGGGAGTTTAGAGAAGACATGGAAATATGTTAATGCCATTCAGTTGCCTAGGGTTACAACAGATAAGTGGAAGTCTTAAACATGTGACTAAACTATATTGATAGTCACTATAATTTGAGTCCATTAAATAAAATACCTATTATCTCTTTTGACAGTAATTCTATCTAATGTCTAGTCAAGATATTTCTAGTTATTTCAGCAAACTTTGTTAAAAATTGAGTTATATCTGAGACATATCTACCAGTGGTAAGTAGCTTAAGCTCTGTCAGAATGTCAGGATTCAAATTCTTTCTTACCCTAATTTTGGCTTGATGATTTGGGGCAAACTTATTGCTATTTCTGTGCTTCTGCTATTCTTATCAAGAATACTGTCAGATAATGAATTACCAGTCTTACTATTTTGCCATCCAACATTTCTGGAACAAAGTTATTCAGCATATTTTAACTATTAGTATGTAAACCATAGCTTGATTTTGTAAAAATATTTATTTAGTACACCTCCTATATAAAAAACTTAAGTTAAATTCAAAATTGTATTACTATTGTTCTCCAATTTTTGTTTTAAAACTAGTCAATTTACCCATGGACACGAACAATGGTGGGGGATTGCCTGAGGGGGTGAGGGGTGGGGGGAGGAATGAGGAAAATTAGGACAACTGTAATAGCATACTCAATAAAATGTAACAAAAAAGGTACAATAAAAAATTGGTCAATTTCTTACATAAATGAATTGAAAATGATTTAACAAGGAGAATTTCAATAACAAAGTCATTTTAAAGTGTATATTTTTATATTGTGATCCTGTATCATTTTAATAGCTTAAAAATAATGAAAATTACAGTATATGGTCTGTGTCCTTTTACTGTATTGGATGTGCAGTGAATATGAAATAATTATTATAAAAATGGCTATCATAAAAACCATACCAAAATATTATTTGAATTAATTGACTATTTTCCAAATGATTTGTCTAATGATGTCAAGCATGTTGATAATTAAAAAACAATAGTATTTTGCTTTTGTTTAAGTTTATATTTTTATAATGTCTGTAGTAGAGTTCCATAATGTAAGCTATTTTTGCATAAACAATTCAACTACTTATAGCAATGTTTCACATATTAATTTTCTAAAGTTTAATTTTAATCTTTTATCTTAAAATGTGTTCTTTATAGTTTTATTCAAAGCATGTAAGTGATTTTGTACTCTATTTTAAATAAGATAGTTTTGAGGAAAATAAGTTCTAGTCAAACTTCAACGATATATCCAAATAAAGTGAAATGTAAGAAAAATATACAATCTACCCTTATTTTGTGCTTCCCACAATAAGTCTTATACTTCTATGTCACAAATATAGTTCATATTCAAACAAGAAATATACTAATAAACCATTTCAACAGATCCTCTTAAGTACTCTAATTAGAATATGTGCACTGGTATATATATGTGTATGTATAAGGCTATATACACATATAAAAATATAATTACAGATAATGGTTGACCCCAAGATGCAATGATACCCAAAGGTGAAGTAATTGGTTACAATGGAATTATGATCAAGGATGGCAGAACAGAGGGATGTTTAGTGGACGCATTCAAGTTACAGAAGCTAATTTCAGTTTTAGGTGATATTAGCATGTTTGTTTCATTTAGCTAAGTCTCTATAGCTTGCTCTGATAAGGAGATGGTTTAAGTATGAGTTATGATAGGCTACGTTGTTCAAATGATAGGAGGGAGAAAGTCTCATTGGCCCTATAAAGGCATATAAGACGAGTTACTAAAAGGTTAGAACAATTTAATAAGCTGCTTACATCAGATTTTTAAAATATGATGATCAGAGGGTATATGATGGATGAGAAGGGATTTCTAATAGTGGCAAGAAGACAATTTAGGAGAGATTATTGTTTTAGCCTGAGCGGGACAAGAGGGATTTACATCCTAATAGTGCTGATTCCCAAAAGGCAGCGAATGTGAGGACTACTAGGAGAAAACATTGACAAAACATATCAACAAATTCAATGCAGTGTGAACCACAGATGCAGGCCAAGTTTAATGTTTAAATTACTTTCATGTTGTTCTTAATAAAAATTAAATGTGGAGGAGAATAACAAGACAGTAGTGAGGGAAAAGGAATGTGTATATTTTTTAGATTGAATTAGGAAGCCGTGTCTGTCAGTACAGTGTAGATGTAAAGGACAGGGTTTATAGTAAAACAGTGTTTAGATGGAAAAACAAAACGAGCGAATCTCCCTAAGTGCCACTTTGGACAGATTGCTCAAATTTTCTGTGCCACAATTCCGGTCAATGTAAAATGGCACAATCATCTCACCCATCTATTAGGTGGTTGGGAAGATTAATGATATATTATCTAAAAAGATGGGAAACATTGATTAATGTTGAATATTCCTATTATCTGTCAAGGAAAATTCCAATAACTACCTCATTGGATGGTTGAGTAGATACACAGGATAATCTTTGGAAAGTGTCATATTCCCTGACGTACAAATTTTGTTCAAATAGCACCTCAGATTACTCTAAGTGGCAAAATATCTAAACAGAGATGAAGATATCGATGAGTCTGTTAAAATATCCACTCCAGAAAAACAGACTGGATGTTTCAGAGGTGATTGTTAGAGAAAAATGTGTGTAGATCCAATTACTCTGTGATGTAAGAAAAGAAGTAGATTCAAGGCAACATCCTGAGAAAAACACCAAAATGTTACAGGAAACAGAGCAAGTATATTGAGTGACGATAACTGGCTATTAGGAAGTTAGTGTAGTGTGTATCTAGCTGGCTTGTTACGATACGTAGAGCATGTGCCTGGTTGGGGCCCTGAGTACTTTGCAGTGAGATACAGGGCTGGACACCAAAGTGTGTTGCTGGGGAAAGACAGCTCATGACAGTTCGTACCATTTTGTATGATCGCATTTGTCACCAACATCAGTGCCAGAGCTCTTTGAGTTTTAGATTTGTGAAGAGACTGAAGACCTGATGTTTTCATCAGCTTAGGGTGGTGCTGCCAACGTGGGGAAACAGCAAAGAGGTTTGCCAACTCCTAAGTCAATCACAAAAGTTTTGATGGCATCTGACAAAAAATCAAGACAACAGCAAAAGGGGTGAACTCAGGGAAACTTCGGGAGAAGTAAGCTTTTAGAAAAGGAAAGAAAATTGACAGTGGTGGTAAAAAGCGTGAGTAGACACAAAGCCTGAGTCTAGTATAGGGACGAAAAACTGGAATTCTAACAAGGGGGTGCCAGGAATTGTTCTAAATTTATAACAACAATGGTTTTAATAATGCATATATAAAAATAGAGCCCAGCAATCCCTATTCCCTAGGAAAGAAAAAAAGTTGAAATACAGTGTTCTTAAGAGGAGTATAAGAAAGAATATCAGATAAAAGTACTTGGCTTTGAGACAACTAGTTCCCTCTCTTTTTAGGTTAAATCACATAATCCTATTACTGATGTAGTAAATTTTTTTCCCAAAGTTACTATCAGTAGGAAATGTCTATATTCAAAATGTCAGGGTTAAAAGGTAGAACTTTTTATAACCTTTAATTTTGTACAGCTTAGGAAGAGTTCACTGTCTGTTTACTTTCAGGAACTGAAAAGGAGGTGTAACTGAGATTTTACTCCATTTAATCCTTGCTTCCAAGTAGTTATTTGATTGCCAAGAAAATGAGCTCATTTTTCTTCCTCGTGACTTTGTGCTTTCCTCTGCTGTTCTCTGGGAACATTTTAACAGCGGGAACCATTTTTTGCTAATAAGAATTTTTGGTGCACATTTTGCCTGTGCCCACGAAGCTAATGTTAAGGCAGCAAATGTGGAGTCCAGTAGTAATAGAAAATGATTTCTAAAAATTTCTAGAGGTTATATTTGGACTTCTGGAAAGTCCTTCCTCATGGGGAGTATGACAGTTTATATAGGTCAGCATGTATTTTTTTATTCATATGATATGAAGAGTTTGCCGTGTACAATTATAGTTGCAAAACAAAACAGAAATCATTCCTCTGAACACCCAGATAAAACAGGAAGTATGAACAAAAATGATTTAGAGGATTTCACTGTATCTTATGAAAATAGTGTCCATTTTAAACAAAACTTATAGAAATTAAATTTGATATGAATTTGAAGAAAATACTGAGGCTTAGGTTAGAGAGAAAATCATGTGTCCAAGATTTAGATCCATGCAACCTCATGTTACAAAAGGGTAATATAGTTTTCTTTTTTTTACTTAGTATTACAGTACAAATATCCTACTACTTTTCCCTATAATCTTAAAGATTATTTTCTAATGCACTATATTTATTATATCTGACCTTGCTGCTGAGTGTATGTTGCATGTGTAAGTGTGTGTATAATGGTCTCTTTTATTTTTTGAATAAAAATGTTATATCAGGAAAGATCCCACCAATGATGCTATTAAGGGAAGTTAATTCTCAATATCTCTTATTGAAAGAAATCCTGAGCGAATACGTATCTGTTATGATCACCAAGAGAAATGTCAGAAATTTTTTAAGTCATTGCTCAGTGGACATTTTCATTTTAAAAACTCTCCACAGTTTCTTGAATGGATCTTTGTGTTTTCAAATATGACCATCACTAGAATTAGCTGTATGGAACAGCAAACATCATGACAAGCCTAACCATCACACCATTTATAAGGCAAACATCAAAGTGATGTGAGATATGTCAACGTACAAAGCACAAATGGGGACCGCGTGCCAGAATTTGAACTGCTCCTTTTCAGATGACCGTGCGTGGTTTAGTGTGCCAGTCAACTGAGGCCCTCAGTGGACATGAGAAAATTTGTGGGAGGTAACTGGGAACGAACTTCTTAGAGTCAATATTAACAATAACGAGGATAACACCGGAGGCAAAGCAAATACTATAAAATTATTTTACTATGATTTAGAATTTGAAATTCTGGATATTTTTAAATTCCAAAGGATGTGCCCTAGAATTCAAAGAATGTAGGTGATTTTGATTCCTTCTGATGGAAGTTAGGTTTGTGAGATTATTTTTTCAATAATCAAATACACACATATTTTAAAAGGTAAAAATATAATGGAAGGATTTTTGAAAAATATAAAATGGTATTGATGCAAGGAATGATGGATGTGTGTACACTGAAAACTTAGGAAAGCTGTAGAGTTAGAGAAGCATTTTTTATAAATATCTATTGTGATTATTTTTGTTTGTTTCATATTATGTGATCCAAACAATTTTAAAGTTAAGAAATCGAGATGTGGACATTACAGTAAACATAATGGTTTTCCAAAATACTATTTACAACAGTACCTCAGATTTCTTAAGATTAAATTACTTACTCTATGTATTACTTTGTCAAACTGGCAATTATTTGCTGACAAAGCTTTACTTCTCCATGTAGTTTAATGCTACTGTAAAGATAATGTGACAAATGAGTGATATATAAGTTTACACTTGCATTACTGTTTTTGAAGATTTTAGAAAAGAACGAGAAACTGCAGTCTGAGCAAGTCAGTAAACCGATAAAGCAATTGTCTCATAAACCCTTAAGATGTTTTAAGGTTCTATTAGCCCTGTTAGATAGCACCATTAGCTAAGAGCAGTGCTGCATTGCATATATGGAGGGACAAACCTAGAAAGAAGAGACTTGAAAGCAGGGAGCATCTGAATTGTTGCCCCACCCAGAATCTCCTGGATGAGTTTATAGCCAGTGGCCTGAATGGAGCAGCTCTTGTGGTAGCTCCTGAGACACTGCAGACCTCACCTAAGATCAAACTGTTGTAAACAACAAGTGTAAAACAATGTCAAATTTCCTTTGTCTTGGCCCCTGTATGGTATTTCTTACCTACCTGCCATCTCTATATCTCCTATGTTAACTTAAGTATGGATCATCCATTAGTGCCTATAACATGTAAAAAAAAAAACACTGTATTTTTTGGACCATAAGACACACCTAGGTTTTAGAGGAAAATAGGGGGGAAATTTTGAAGCAAAAAATGTGGTAAAATATTTATAACATAAATAACATAATATTTTACCAATGTAAATGTAAACAGAACTCAACAGCAGCATTAACAATCATTATTCCTCCCAGATTGGGAGGGAGGGTCCATCTTATAGGCCGAAAACTACAGTAATAGACCTTTTCTCCCACAGATCTGTACAGATGCTAAATAGAAAGACAAGCCAGAAGTATAAAGAGTATATGCGTTCCCATAGGCAGCCTTTGGATATAGAAAATATCGACATGCAGGATTTGTAGAACAGGATTTGAACAAGGGGAAATTCAGATGCAAATGTAGCACATGCCATATCAAAGCTTTACTTCTATTTCACCAAAAACCTACAGTAAAAAAAAAAGGCATTTTACCTTTATTGTACACCATTACATTCAAATATTCAAAGATAATAAAGTCAAACCAGAGATGGAAGGGTGGAGCAAAAGAAGGTGGGTGGGTCTTCCCCAATACGATTCTTTCAGAAAAACTTGTCTGTAGTCTCAGAATTGCCCTTGGGAAATAGAACAAATGCCAGCTAAGCAGGGGGAAAGGCTGAGAAAAGCAAAGCAAAGAGCCGGTCTGCCTTTTTTCTCCTTTCATTTTTGCCTCTATTTTGTCACTAAGCCAGGAAAAGAAAAGCCAACACAGAAAGCTCTGTGTGGGTTGTGCTTTGGAAATTTTGACGACAAACATATAAAGTGCAAGTTCTTATGAGTTTTCAAAAACAAGTAATACTTTATTATAGTAATCTAAGCATGGCACAAATACTTAAATTAACATCATTCAGAGTCAGAGTATATTTAGAACCATGAGCAACATTTAAAAAAATTCTTAACCTTTTTATCTTAGCCTCTTTACAGTAATATAGTACATATTTTTTACCCTTTCATGAGCAATAATTTAATAGTGATATATGTGAGTTAGATATATATTGTGTACATAGATGTATGTGTATACATACACATATATCTTCTTAAATATTCAAAACAGACATATTAAATTGCTGGGGGAAATCACAATTTAAAAATTGGTTACATTTGTTTTAGTTATTGATTCACACATATCCTTGACTGCTTTTTTTCTTCTTCACCCAGATAGGTATTACAATCTCAGAAAGATTCAGTTGTGACATTAAAGTAAACATTTTTATTTTACTTTCATAAGTGCATGATTTGTTATGGCAAATTGTAAATACAGTATTTCTGTCTTCAAATGTGTGGTCTACATTCTCTGTAGTTTTTTCTGTTCTCCAATATTAAGGGAACATACTTAACAATAATCAAAATTTGAATGTATTTATTTATATCGAATAATAAATACTATAGGGTAATAATTGGGAATATTTTCTCTATGAGTTTGAATCTCTTCAGTGAGTATACAAGCTCATGTCCTGTTTTCTTCAAAGAATATTCATATTATACTTAACTTGATAACGTATATTTTCTCACGCTAAAAATGCTTGATTAAAGGGAGATTCAGATTCTAACAAGAATCAGAGCCACAGGAAAGCTGGGTTTTCCCTTAGTAGCAGTAACCTAGAACTGGATATAATAATGTTTATAGCTACTGTGTATGCACTGTCCGTGGTCCACCTCTAGAGAGAAAAGCATGCCCTAACCACAGGTCATATTACATGTATAACATGATATCACAGGCTCTATGAAGGCTCCAAATCTAATCCACAAACTTCCCCACTTTCAACAATTCTGTTAGGACATGCCTCTGTGCATGCTTTTTAAAAAAATACAGTATTATTCCTTATTTTAGTACTACAACGCACACTACAAACCCAGTATTGTGCAAAGCATTTGTAGCTCTAATCCACCTGTTAAAGAAATTACTGAAATTATTGGCATTTTTAGATGGGGAAACTGAATCTTAGAAATTAAGTATTTCGTCAGGCGACAAACCACTAGCAAGCTGTTGACCTGAAATTTGAAACAGGTTTCTAAATTTAGAGCTCTTTATCCACTGTAAGACATTGGCCCATTGTACCATAACTTATTAAAACTATACTGTTCGTGAGAAAATGGTCCTGCATGTCAAATAAATGGAAAAATCCTAACAGAAAATAATGCTTCTACTGTAGCCAGTGATAAAGTTGGAAGAAATGACGGTATATTTGTGGAGTTGAGGAGACTTGAGCGACTAAGACCCAGTTTCTTTAAGAAAGGGTAACTTAACAAGAGAGTATGGATGACTCACTGCAAATCACACAATGACAAAGACATTAGAACTGATCGATAAACTGGAACTGACATCAACGGACCTCCGTCAACACTGGGGTCTTTCCAGTAAAGAGAAACTGTTCTGTTCTCAGATTTGTAGTCACACAGTACTTCCCCTTCTCTGTCGGAGCACTCAGAAGAAACTCTTGTGGTGAAAACATCATAAATGCTGCTTTGAATCTGGCTTCTAGAGCAAACCATAAGGATATTTAATTAAAGTGCTTTTCATTAAGTATAGGAGCTTCTATTCCATGTAGGAGAGAATGAGACTCAAGAGCGAGGAAATATGTACAGACAGAGAATCAAAAGCCAACTTCTTTTCTTACGTAATTTTATGGTGAGCTTAGCCTGTTGGTTGACTGAAGCAGTATATACTATAGAAATTGGCCACAAAGCCTCGTGGTCCATAGATTTAAATACACGTATCTCTAATTGTGTCTGCTTTTGCCCTTTCAAAAACCGAGAGTTGAGTTGACCCTCCTTTCCTAATGAAGCCCTTTCTGTATCCTTCACATGCGGAGGAGAGAGACATGACAAACGATCAAGTACAAAATAAAATCCTGCAAATGCGAGAAATAACTTAAGACAGACACTGCTAAGTTTTAACTTATCATTATTTTTTTCTAGGCACAAATGCATTATTTTTTCTAAGATCTTGTAGAAGAAGGGGGCCGTCAGACTTTGACCGAGCACGCAATCAAAAAGGAACATGGGAGAGGAGCAGCTCAACCAGTACCTGGGTTCTAGATTCGACTCCCACAGTCTTTGTTTTCACTCAGGGTCACGGAAGAATCTCACCAGCAGAGGCAGTCAGCGTAAGGCCCGTGCACCATTCTTTAGGCTCTCTCTTGCCCATCCAGTAGCAAGCACGAAGACCCGATGGTGGCATGGTGCAGCTGATTTGTGGCAAGGACCAGAATACCTCTAAAATATGGTGGGGCTCATCAGCAGATGCACAGAAGCAGGAAACGGACTTCTGGGGCGTTACATACATACAACTGAGGTTGTTTGTTACTATTTCATAGCTTACCAAATCATAATACAGTTAACCAACTCCTTTAATGGCCTAACAAAACCAAGTGAATATTAATGTTATCCTTGACATGAATGAACAGTCTCCTTCACAGGGGACTCACTTCTGTGGTTGAAGTGAGAGTAAACTTAAACACTAAGTAAAACTGAAGCTGCCCCGCCTGTTCCTAGATGACAACTCTCCTGTAGGCCGTGGCAGAATGTGCCCTGAACTGGAAAGAGTTCCTCCAGAATGGAGACATGAACAGAAGGATGAAGTCTGAGTTCAATTCTCAATGCCCAGAAGGTGCCGATCTGAAACTGATCATGTATCTTCCAGTGGAAATTAAAATCACTACCTAGATTAAGAAAGAGACCTAGAGAACCTAATTACTTAAAGCAGGGTTTTACAAAATATTCCAAAAAATAATAACTTGCATTATGCTTCCATGAGAGATTTATGGGCAAATACATTTGGAAAATCCTGCATGGTATCATAGAAATTCAGAAAGCATCTTACCACATAAACGGCTTTTAGAAGTTTAGATTTGAAACCCGTATAACTGTGTTGAGTATGTGGGTTTTCCTCCCAATTTATTTGTTTATTAAATTCATTGTTCCTATAACCCCAGTTTCTGGCCTATCCAAAACACCTTTCAGGACTAAATGAATATAGAAAAGTCCCAGAGGAATGCAGCTGTAGCCATGGCTAAGGAAAACATTGTGAAAAAGAGAACATGTTACATCCAAAAGAACAGAAGCCAGAAGAGGAAGGTCGCGTCATGTCAGTCATCGCGCTGTGTGAGCCTGGCACACTGGCGAGCAAACCAGACCACTGACTGAACCCCAGGAGTAGAGGCAGTCCCAGTAGTCAACGTTTGATCCCATCATGGCTCGAATACCAATATACTAACTTAAGACACAGCAAATGAGCCCTGGCTGGGTGTCTCAGCTGGTTGAAGTGTCGTCCCGTACACCTAAGTGTTGTAAGTTCAATCCCTGCTGAGGGCACATACCTAAGTTGTGAGTTTGATCCCCACCCCAGGCTGGTTCAGGAGGCAATCTATAGATGTTTCTTTCTCACATCGATGTTTCTCTCTCTTTGTCTCTCTCTCTCTCTCTCTCTCTCAAATCAATAATCATATCCTTGGCTGAATTAAAAAAAGAAACAGAAAATGATACAAAAGCTCTGGTCACTGCAAGACTTTGGCTATCCATTAGAATTTATTTGTTTGGTCTGATAATAAATCTCAAGTGGATCCTTTTGTATTTTATTAAAACTTCCTTTTGAAACACTGAAGTCAGCTTGCATTCACATAAGAAATTGGCATGAAAGTTATCATTTTGATGGTACACAGTTTATTTAAAGGGTTTCAAAACAATAGAAAGATAAAATTTCTGAATGGAAACATGAATGCTTAATGGCATAGCTATATTTTAAAAATTAAAATGTATCTGCCAAGAAAGGGAGAAACACAGTGAAGTGAGAGATCTAACCACAGTCACCACCATGTTTAATTACTGATAGTGTCTCCAAAAATGTTATTATTTCAAAGAGAACAACACAAATATTCAGATGTTGCTAGGTCTAGTTTAGACTTACTATAGATAATGAAGTGCTTTCTCAAAAAGGAGAGGCATGCAGCTTCCAACAGATACTTGGGAAGGCTCACAGGAAAATGATAATATGGCCTTTCTGCCACTAATTATGATAGTCCCAGTTTCATTTCTATTCTAATCTCATAAACAGATAGTAATAAAAATTCTGAACTAAAGTGCCAAACCAGTAAATAACGATTGTTGGAAAAAATGTGAATGATTTCTATAATTTCCCACTCTTTATTATCTCCTTTTATGAAGATAAGCATTTATTATTTTGCCAATTATATAGTCTAGAAGAAATGTCTTATAAAATTCATTTAAAAAAAAGATAACAGGACTACAAAAATAGAGTAGCTGGGCAAGATTAAACACCAATAATGTCAGAACAGATGGATCTAGACAATTAATGTCATCATGTTATTTATTGTTGGGGAGTAAACACATGTTATTTATCATTTGGGAATAAACAGTGAGATCTCTAACTACGCCTGTGGACTCAGACCTAAACAGTCTGCATTCATTTACCTTCCCAAACACGTCTGTTTTTTCTCATAGCTGATTTCAAACTTAGTCACCACTGATGACCGGGCCACCTGCTTTTTCCTTCACTGGTTTATAATGTTTTCAGCCCTTTATAAACCTCTTTTCACTCAACAGCCTATGTGATTGCCAAATTCCTTAAGAGATTTCCTCAAGAATCATTAAGCGGTGATGTAAACTAGTAAATGCACGATTTTAGGAATGCTTTAAGTTAACAAGTTGCCTTGAAGACACTTAGGTCATGTCTTACCAACTTTCAGGAAGATCCAGTGCCAGGAGAAGGGGCTGAAAGTTCTCAGCTAATTTTGAACATGGAACTGCATTAGTTGAACAAAATGCCAATCAAATGATGTGCACAGAGATGAGCTAAAGAGGCTAATGAGAAAAGTGAGCACATCTTTGGCACACTAACAGACAGCATATTGTCCTGTGCTGAAAATCAAATTCTCGAACAATTCATCAGTTGTGACACACTGTGAGCCCAGTGGCAGTGGAGTCACACTTGTTACAATCCGGCTTTATGGGGTTGGTCTACAAGACAGGATGAGTGACAGGAAGCCAAACCACACGCTGACGGATGAGTTGAAGCAGGGTGATCACAAACAAGTCAGGCAGAGCAAACATCACAAAACCCCATTATTTGCCAAGCTGAAGCACTGGGGAAACATTGCTGATGGCTGAGAAGTGACAGGAGGCAAGGGAAAAAATACTATAGCAGCATGTAAGCCACTGAATGGGGGAAGCTCACTCTACAAAATATGTCACGTAGTCCTTGGGGCAGAGGCAAACCCTGCACAGTGACAAGTCCTAAAAGCAGTGGTCAGAGCTGCTGACCGAGAGGCCATAAACACTCTCCATGTGTTGCATTGCAAGTAAGATGTTTATGTTTTCAACCAGGTGCATAGGAAAATGTGGACATTGAATCATTTGAAAAATAACCCTCTAAAATGTTTTTATCTTTTGCTGAGTCATACAGCTTAGTAATGAATTACAGAATAATCACTTAAATTGTAAATTATAGTTTGTTTAGTATAGGGTGCAACCACTAAATTGTAATTATGCACAATTACTGAGATTTAAGTTCTTCAATTGTTGAAATATGTAAATGAAATGGATTCATTTTCCATCCAGGTGCACTGCTGTGAGATGTGTCAAAACAGCTATAGGGTTGTCAAGAGTAAAATAAAAGAAAAGGAGAGCAACCCTTCACATATCTGTGCTGACATCACTCCTCTCTTTTTTTCTCCACTGAGATCCACATACACATGCAGACGCAACACATCTCTGCCACTGGAAAAAAAAAATAACGACTTCTCACCCATGACTTTCGCTGATGATCTGTCTCCAAGAACTTTCTCCTCCAGGATGGCTGCAATGACTCAGGGGACATCTTTAATCCACTGACACATTTAGGAAGCATAATGGACAAGGCCTGCTGAATAACAGGAGCTGGGGCAGAGGAAAAGGAAGATTCTGGAAAAACTCTTAGATTTGGTGTTCAGGCCAATGTTTAGATGGCTAATCCAAATATAGATGCAGGAAGAGTATAAAATGTCATTTTAAACCTACAACACAAAACCACTAGCCTATTCCTCCCCTCCCCCAGCCTGCTACTGCCACTGTATTTGATAGACTTCTAAAGGATATATGGTAATTACAGTATGCTATTATGTGTACATAAAAATCTCTTCCAAGAGTCTGAAATTACTGTGAAAATCCAGGTTATCCCAAGTACTTAAAGCAATTTAAATACTTTACATAGAACATCTCAAAGGCTTTCCATACTAATGTGTCTCTAAGGAATAAACATGGGATGCAACATCCTGGTATGTCCAAAATGTATTTGGTTGCAAAACTCCCCTATGGTATTTTTTTACAAACTAAAATTTCAGTGAACAAGCTTCAATCCATCATTTTCTGTTTTATAATTTGAAAGTCTCACCTGAATATACTTGTCTCTCTCTAGACTATAGGCTATTTTCCGGAATGAGTGGGGTATTGCTCATCTCTGTATTGCTGGGACGTGTCAAAATTCTTCCTCATAGTGGGAACTCAGTACATTTGTACTGAATTAGTAAACACATGATGATAATTACATTACAGTAATTCTAAAGTTATTGGCAATTTTTGTAGGATCAATGTGATGTTAATTTTGCCATCTCTGTTGATTTGGGAATAATTTGATGAATCTTGTAAACAGCAGCATAGAGACAGCTGGGAGAAAGCTGTATACTACACATACCTCAAACAATCCTTGATCCTTATATTATCTTCTATACATACCACTTAAAAAAATTGTCTAGATTCACTATCTCTAAGCGTTGAAACACATACGCTCTCCTGGTTAAGGTTTCTAAATACATTTCAGAATGTTCTGTGTGGTAGATACCCTAAGTTAGAGTGCGCTCAAAGGAGATATACTCTGTAATTCCCTCCTCTTGAAAGTGGCAGCACTTCTTCGAAGAATATAGTAATGGTGATGGGCTATCATACCAGTGATTCTGTTAGGATATATAACAAAGATAAAGAGATGTTGCCAGTGTAATTAAGGTCTCTAATCAGTTGACATTGAACTGATCATAAGGGAAGTCATCCCAGAAAGGCCTGACCAAGTCAGGTAAGCACTTTTAAAAAGGTCCTAGGTCTTTCCTGAAGACAGTAACTCAAAGCAGCAGAGGCTCCTTGTCTCAATTCCTGGCTTTGGGAAAGGAAGAGACCATGAATTACAAATGAAAAAGTAATCATTTTGTCAACAACTTGAAGGAATTTGAAAGTGAATCCTTCCCCTGTTGAGCTACCAGATAAGAATGTAGCCCAGGTGACACCTTCATTTCAACCTTACGGGGGCTCTGAGCAAAGAACCAGTCTGTGGATCAGAAGCACCCTGATGTGTGACCCACAGAAATTAAAGGGTAATAAATGGGTATTTCTTACATGATAAATGTGTGATAATTTGTTATACAACATAAAAAGGCTGATATACTCATTTAAATTGTTTCACAAAAAATAATATTCTTTCACATAAATATGCCCCACATAATACTCATTGGATATTTATACTAAAGTAAGTATGTGTTTCTTATCTGAAACTTGAATTCACTAGGTGTGCTGAACCTATTTATGTACGAATTTATTGTTAAAACAGGCGACCCTCCTCCTGGTAAATTCTTCTTACAACCTTTATCTTTTCTCTAAACCTTTCACTGATTCACTAGTACTTTTCATATAAAAGTCTAGTCTGAAACAAGTGCTAAATCTCACAAAAATGATTTTTGGAAAAAAACGGGGCCACAAAATGAAGAATGCTTAAATTTGAGTACTGCGGAAAGCCTGTTTTGATGAATTATTCTAGTCATAGTGACACACACACCAGTAGTTTAAAATATCCTCTCACATTTCAAACACATACACACGAGTGTGCACATGATGCACAACTGCTAAAGCATTCCTAAAACCACACGCTCTTCAACAGCTTAGTTTTGTCTGTTTAAAGTTTTATTAAATTTCCATTTTAATCAAATATTTTTTACAATCTGTTTGTGTTTAATTTCCAGGTTCCTCTTCATATCACAATCCAGGTAAACTAAGTGTAAAGTAATCAACACCAGATTTTTGGATTATAATATAATTTCTGGAAACCTGGTATATGCTATTCATTTCTTCATAAGCTGTGAGAATTTTTCTATCATGAGGCCATTAGAATTTAGATGGCCTGTATTTAAAAAGCATTTTAAATGAAAAGCAATTAGATTTTGATGTAAATGAGATTCTGCTTTTAATATCTCTTTGCCCACTTATTAACTCTTTGCCCCTGGGTAAGGCAGTCAACATATCTGAGGTCTCAAATTCTTCGTCTGAGGAATAAGCAATGTGACATGTACCTGGAAATGTTGAGGTGATGTTTCTGTATAATTATAATTCAATGACAAGCACTTTAAATATATTAATTAGGTTAATTGCCACATCAATCAAATGCAAAAAAATGAAGAAAATGAGGCTCTGGAATATTAATTTGTCCAAAAACCATACATAAATGTGTTTGCTCCAGGGTTAAAACCCCCACTTGATCTTCAATCTCACATCCTACAACTTTTTCTAAATAAAGCCTATTTTCCCTGTATTCACTTCAAGGATGTATGTCAATTGTTTTTCACTATTAAAAAAGAAAGCAACTTTCACTATGAGAAAGAGAAACAAGGCAGAAAAGCATGGTAGCCAACAGAAATGTTTATGGATTTTAGAGTCTCTGTCACTGTTTTTACTTGCATTATCCTTCTTATTTTCCCAAAAGTGCTATGAGGCAAATAGGGAAGATATTATTATCTATATGTTAGAGGAAGAAATCAACGCTTGTCAAAGTTATACAACTTGTGATTGCAGCCAGTGCTGGAACCTACCGCTTTATATACATTATTTTTTCTGCTTTATTTCATATCCATGACATATGCTTAAAACATCTCCATTGAGGGAGATGTTTTATAAAGTCCCTGCTATTATAAAGTCCCTGTCATTCTATGAGGCAATTTGACCAGAACAGAGGAAAAAAACAAAGATCACACACACACAAATTATGGTCCATACCGTTTCAGGGATGAATGGGAAGAATTCACACACAGAGTGGAAAGGGCTGGTCCTGTTCCTCTGCATTCTTACCCCAAATAACACAGCCACTATCATTTTTCTTCTCTGCTTTCAAGTGTTGAGAGGGGAAGGAACTTCAAGAAAGAAAAAAAATGGGTTATCTGCTCTACTTCACCAGGGAATGGGTTCTGATCTTGGGTTTTGTTCATTCCTTCTTCTTTGTAGCATGACTAAAAGATCTTAGATATCCAGCTGTCACAGAGGAAGTGAAAAAGGAGCCAGAAAAGGACTTTTATTCTGGGAGCATTGAGTCTTTTTTTTTTCAATGCGAAGGTTTGATAAATGCCAAATAAGCAGTATCTTTTTTTTTTGTTTTCAGGTGTGTGAGAGTAAATCATTATCCATATTCCCAGTCATACGGACTCCCACTCATGACCCACTCTAAATGATTTCAAATAATATGATAAAATTAGTTTATCCTTGCAGACAGACTATTTTCAAG
>PVKM010024664.1:0-20403 GCA_004027735.1 Carollia perspicillata
TTCCATTCAACTCAATTTCTGACAGTTCTGAGTGATGGTTGTAATGAGGTTGTAATGTAGTTGTAATTTTGATGTGGTTGTGCAAAAAGGAGAGCCATGTCTATCTACACCACCATCTTGACTAGAAGTATCGACCATTTTTCTCCTACTTAATGCAAAGTATTAATATTTGCATAAAAGGCAAAAACATTAAACTTTCATAGTTGATACATGGATTTCCTAACTACAGAGTTTTTGTTTTGGCAACATACCTTTAAAAAGGCACTTGCTCTTACCCCCCATCAAAATGTTTCTTTTAGCATTTTTCAACTTTTAAGGAAAAAGGAAACACAATAGCCATACTGTATAGTGTGTATAGTGTTGTATAACAGTTCATCTTACTTCCCAACTTATTTGTCAGAAAATTTCCCTGGATATGAGAAAAACTTAAGAAGTCCAGTATCTCGATTGTAATATGAAAAAGTAGCTTTTACAATGATCACACTGTGAGTGTACAATAGAGAAACAAAGGATATCTTCAAAGAATGTGAAACCTAAATCTCATGGCAGCAGTCTAGTGTTTTATACCCTGAGGTCCCACTGATTTAATTTCTCTGATGATTTTCTCTGGCTTTATTTTGAACCTACAGGAATGCTAATGGAGTAAGGGTGGAATCAGCTAGAATAATGTTCTCCAACCAAGGCAAATAAATTAGTACAAGAGAAAACTCTGCATGTTAACAGCCAAGATTGTATATTGACACCAATACTACTAGGAGTAGACACTTGACAGTGGCCTCCACTTTAAAACTTGGGACTACAAAGAGTTTTAAATAATATCCAGGGGGATGTTGAAAAGTTAATCTCAGCCATTTCACTTTGGGAGAATCAAATGCTGATATCTGTTGACACATTCTGCTCACAAACAAGACTCAACATTCAGAATAACTTCCAATTGCATCCCTGAAGATCTATGAAGTCCAAACAAACTGGTAATAAATTCTCTCACTGAGCCTTAATCCCAAAGGACCCTAAAAAATCCTGCCTTGCTGCTCAAAGACCTTGGATATTTGCATCTGTACAAAGATGAGATCTATAAACTACCACTAATGACCTGCTTGACCATTCTATCCCAAAAAATACTATACAATAAGTTACAAAAAGGAAAAAAAGGGAGCATGAAGTGGTGCATAAAGTTCCTATCTTGCTTTCTGTCTGAATATATGATGAATACTTAATACATTCAGAGACTAACAAATTTCTATCAAAGAATGAGGACATCTCCTCTGGGGTATAATTGGATGTCAATGCTGTCCTCCATACAGGTTGCAGATGATTGCCCTTCAAAAACAATCAGCTTGTACCCACTGAGTGCTCTGAAATTGAGGGAAAGGGGTGGCGGGAAGTCAACTGAAAAGACCTCAGCAGCAGAGAGCTGAGAAAGCAGTGGGAGTCTTACTCAATCACTACTTTGCAATATTTGGAGTAGCAAACAAAAGAGATATTTTTGAAAATCCCTTTGGATAATTTCTGCTCCCTAGAATGCTGACCATTTGGTGTCCTGCTTTGTAAAAGAATCAATGAATTGGGGAAAAGAAGGAATTCTCCCAGGATATTTTCAAGAATCTTTGAAAGGCATGTTTCTCAGCAAAGATCTGGAGAGCATATTTCTAGCCTATGCCAAGTTCCATTGCTCACAGATTTCTATTTCACAGATGGAATTGACAACCAAGGAGGATATTGGTGGTTGCGCTGCAGAGCTGTGTCACCTGCATCACCCCCCTCCTCGATGCTGCTGAGGAATTGCCACAGATGTGGGATTTACATGGAGCCCTCCAATGGCACTTCCTGACAGAAACCAGACAGGATGTGTATGATAAATAAAGAAAACCTCTTCAGCACTGGCTTGGAATTCTTTGCATGCCCTAAATTAAAGTAGTCTCAAATAAAATACACAATTACAACATAGGTTTTATATCTTGTCAGAGGTAATTCCCATGATAACCTCCTGAAAATAAACCATTGATTCATTTTTTTCCTTCATGGTCCTTACCACCCTCTAGAATCATATCAGCTATGTGTCTCCTTGTGCATTGCTTCTCTCCTATACTACATGCAAGCCCCATGGGGACAGGGACTCATCTTGTTCACCAAGGCAACCACAGCAAGAGACCAGGCTGGGCCCACAGTAGATGTATAGAATGTCTCTTTTGAACAAATGAATGGCAGAACACTCTCGCCAATATGGTGATTGAACACAGAACCTAAGTGCTCTGGGAATAGCTGCATGGGTTCAGACATTTGAGTATTTGTCTTGCATATGAAGTTCATACCTGTGCTCCACTTAGACTCAAGGATGCAGAGCTGACTCTATGACACGAGAGTCATCTTAAGTGGATTTCAGAACTGTTATCTCAGCCCACTCCCTCATGACCTTCATTATTATGATGCAGTTCCAGCAGGTCAGAGAGGGTTTCATGGCACTGCGTGCAGCATGACAGCTTTGCCCACCCCAGCCACGGGCCGCTGGTGAAGACAGCATTGATGGTGGTCAGTTAAACCAATGACGTCTTCCAAAATATTGCTTCACGATGCTTTTGGCTGAAGCGTTGAAATCAAAATTATGGCATAAACATTTCTAGAAGTTATGCTGAGAATGTGCAATATAGCTTTTCATAGAACTGAAAAGAAACCTTTTAAAAGCATATTTCCCACAAAGAAGTGGATGCCTCTTAGAAAACAATGTTGTTCGGCCTCTCAGTTTAACCTTTCTGGAAACATAGATATAGACCCTGAGGGAACTTGGATCTCTGAGACTCAATGTTTGCAGGAAAATCCTAGAACAGCATTCAAACCTGTAGCTCACCTCTATGAAATCACAGGGAGAATCTGACAAAACCTAGAGAGCAAACAACTAGAAAAAGGTTTCTGATCCACGGAACATTTTAGAGTATTCTGAACAGCAATGTTCTCTTCCAAGCGTATGATTTACATTCCTCCCTAAATCTGGTCTCTAGAGCTGATTTAGGCTAATTTCTAGATCCTACAGCATCTCCTTAGATCTTGTTCCCCATATATTTTGAATGCTAAATGCAAAACATGTACACTATTGGTGGCTATATTTTAGGTGGGGAATGCCATTCTTCCCCATAGTGGCAATACAGCGTCCTCTCAGTTGTAAATATCTTCACTTCAATGAGAAAAGATGATGAAATTCTTTTTGAAGACCCTCAAAGGGCTTGCAGATTTTTAAAAATATTACCTCCACTTTGTTTGGAAGAAATACAGTTTGGTCATAAAGCCATCACCTGTGATTGGATTTATGAGGATGACACGCATTTGCATGCTGTGCATAAATACCCTGCACCGAAGATGCTTCAAACAAGGAAACCATTACTGGTCGGAATTTTCTCATCTGAGTTATCATGAGTGCATTTCAAGTTCCCCAAACTGTTGAAAAGAAATGAATTCAAAGAATCTTCCTTTGCATGGACAGAGTCTGTCCATTTCAAAATTTCTCCCATCCTTATTGAAATTTTTCAGTTAGAAAAGAAAATTTCTTTTTATTAATATCCCAGAACACTTTTGCTTTTAAAGTTTGATCAGGAGAAAAAGCATCTTTCTTTTTCAGTTATTTTATGTGTAGCATGCTAAGCACTTATGATCTATGTGTACCTTGTTCAGAACATCCCATTATCATTGAGCACTTAGTATATGTTAATACATAGCCTTAGTATATCATTAGTATATCTTAGTATATACATACCCTTAGTATATCATGAATACTTAGGGTATGTTAACAAAAAAAAAGAATTGCTTACTAAGTTGAATTTATTTATTCAACAGTCAAGCACAAAAATAAGCTGTATTAGTGCTGGATGTTTTTAAGTAAGAAGATGTCTTCATGTAAGAGCTTACATTCAATGTTTCTATACTACGAAGTAGAAGGAAACAAGTGTAAGCTAAGGGCACATGTGTTGTTTTATGTTTAAAAAAAGGAAAGGGGAAAATAATTAGGACTTGGGGGACCTCGTAAACCTCCCTGAGAAGCTGTTGCCTGTGTTTGGTTTAAACAGTTGGTAAGATTTTGAAATATGGAAAGCACGAGAAGTCTGAGGGAAGTGGGAGGGCCCGAGTCAGTGATTTGAGGGCTTCTCTCAAATTCAGTAGTGATTCTCTCAAATTCAGTAGTGATTTTGAGACTCAGATCAAAATTTCATGAAAGCAAATGCTGGTATTGGAGATGCAAAATGAAGCCCAGGGTGTAATGCACACTTTGGAAAATCACAATAAGGCATCCCTTAAGGCATGTGATGATTGACTAAATTTTCTTTAGTGAAATAGTCTCCAGAGATTGCGGTTGATACTTTAAATATCCAATGTTTTCATACAGAGAAAGTCTAAATTAAGATTCTGTGTTTTGGACCTTTTTCTAATGTACTCCTTAAAAAAACACAACAATTCCTGTATGAAATAAAATGCAAATGAGGACACATTTGGCAGAATCGCTCCAAGCACATGTAACGCAGCATTATTACACCCGCAGCAGCTTGGTCCCAGGGTTTTATCCTGTCGATAGGAAAATCCTTGATGTGCTGTTGAATACACAGTTATCTTGACAGCCCTCTTCATGTAATATTCAAGATACCTTTTACAAAGTCTCAGTTATAATATTAGCCCGAGATCTAATGCTTGCTCTTTATTTAAGGAATGATGAACTTGATTTGATGCTCTCTCTGCTATGAGCCAGTTCCAACCCAGAGTCTTCCTGGACAGATTTCACTCTCTTTAACTGATTATAAACTTAAGATGTTCCTAGCCAAAACCTTTTTCTTATCAATTCCTATTCTAGAACCACCAGTTTTACCCAGATTTAACTCAAGAGCTATTTTCATCAGCTTTCCACCGTGTACTGGGCCTGACCTTTGAAATGTTGTGGCCACTGAATTCCCATCATCCAGGACAAGAAAGAGCTCTGTCTTAAGAGCTCTATCTTGGTCAAAAAAAAAAAAAAAAAGTAAAAGAGAACTATTATATGGCATTAACTGTCTTAAAGCTCTTTTACTATTGCCAATCCACACAAGACTTCTGGGGTGGACTTTACCGGATTGAAACTCACGTTTGGGAAGGAAAGGAGAGGGGATGGCTAGGAGGAAAGCAAAGAGGGAGGGAATGGGGTCTGGTGGCAGAGAAGCCACTGAGCAAACCCAAGTTCCCAAAATGTCTGAAAGGGCGCTCCCATTCCCTGGTTTTAAGGAGCTGGATATACAAGCTCTAGATTTAAGAATAAAACAGTACACTTAACTCATAAATCATTTCAGATTCTGGCTTCTACATGCAGCACTTTTTTTCAGGCACTCTATAGTAATGCTGGTTTAGATTATACCTCAGCATACAAGTATTTCTAATACAAAAGATCTACTTCTCAACTCTCCGTCAAACCCACCCCCTCAGTCACAGATACTCATCTCAAATGGCCTTGAGAAGGGCAATCTGGTTCAATCTGCTAAGGGGCAATGATTTCCAGTAAGGTGTAGTGACCGCCACCGTTTGGAATGCGCCGGAAACCAGGACCATATTCCTGTCATGGTAAATTAGGCGAGATGTGGAATCGTGGGATGATGGAATGTAAGAGTCCATTGTTAACTGATGTCCTCTCTGTTTTATTTTCCTCGGTGACATTTAACAAATTGAATGTAAATGTTCAGAAACACAAAATGCTCAGTTAGGTGGTGAGAAAGAGGTGGGGGCAGAGGGAGTAGCTCATAACTGGCAGGCAATATAATAACGGGACACCGACTGTGGGGAGTAATTCAGAAAATGTTGTTTACCTGAGAATTGCTTTTAGAAGTTATCCCTTAAGTAATCCAGTACTTTTTTGCTCAGGCTACTGTTTTCAAATTTGTCAGAAATGATTTTGTAAACCTCTAAGTGGTAAAAAAACAACGCTTGATGATCATTTTTCTAATTGTACATAGCGATACTATCCAAGAATTAATAAAAGCGTGAACACTTTAAACCTCCCCTAAACCATACTGCACATGAGAAAATGGCAGACTTTCCATTTTAACTCTGATGTGGTTCAAACAGTAAGTAAAACAGAGAGGCGGTATAGCTTGCTGGCTACACATGTGGGGGCTGGAACCAGATTTCTTGGTTAGAATCCTGACTCCATCACCCACTAGCAGTGTAACCTTGGACAAGTTACTTAACTTCTCTGTGTTCTGTTGCATAGTGTGAAAAATGAATTGAATAATAATCACACCTACCTTGTAGAAGTTTTTGTTATGAGAAATAAATGAGTTAACATGGAAAGTTCTGAGAATACTACTTGGTATACTGTAAGTACTCAATAAAAGTTAGCTATTGGTGTCATCTTGAAGCTGCTTGACTTTCACTGCTGTTCTAATCTAAACATCTTACAGATACAGCCCAAATGAAGCACATTTCCACCAATGTTAAAACAAATGAAAATATAGAGACATACTGAAGGGAAATATAAACCAAATTCAAAGAGCCTAGAAATAGCTTAGATTTTACTGATGATTTTACAGATACATTATTATCCACAACAAAAATTCTAGCGTGTATGCTTTTCAAAATAACACATACTTCAAAAAATGAAGTAACATATAAAAAGTACACACACACACACACACACACGTACTTTTTAGAAAGGGGCAAAGGGAAAGAAAGAGAGGGAGAGAAACAATCTATCAGTTGCCTCTCACATGTGCCCCAACCAGGGACTGAACCCACAACCTACTCACATGTCCTGACTGGGAATCAAACCCACCTTTTGTTTTGCAGAACAACACCCAGCCAACAGGGCCACATTGGTCATGGCCACATACATTTTTTTAAAAGATCATTGTGACCCTTGTACGGACAAGGATACAACAGGAGGAAACAAATAAGAGGTACCTATAGTTGCCCGATGAAGAGATGAGGTTGAAATGGATTATACTCATAGAAACAGACATGGGGAAAAGCAGAATATCTTTCTGAAATATGTAATGTATATAATTTGGTGTTGTTCTCCTACAAATACAAACAATATAGTTACCAACAGTAACAAGCGTTGGCTACGGTATTAATCCCACTGCTGGTGAGATTAATTGATGAAGAACCATGTAGGAGTCAAAAAACTACTTTTATTTTCATGTCTATCACTTTTAGCCTTTTCTTCTTTCAGTTGTGGACCAAATCCCTATAACAGTTCTGAGTGTAATTAAGTTATTCTTTCCATTCCAAACTGTAAAGAAAATAGATGAACAAAGATAAAATAAATTACATTTTACAATAGGGGTCACATCCGCTTGAGGAATATAAAAATGTTTCAGTTAAATGTACCAGGTTATCAAGGTGGTAACTGAATTCTTGCTCCGGAATATTGGGAATATTGGAAGTTTTTAAATGTAAGTGTTTGGCTGAAAGAATAAGCTGGAATCAGTCCTAAATACTTTTTGGCAGAAAGAGTAGGAACTTGCTACTTCGAATCTTATGATTCCAAATGTTCTCTCCTCCATTGACTTTTCATTTAAAACCTTCACCTTCCCAGTGCAAAAACAAAATCCATACAGATATAATTAATTAAATGTAATGCAGCAAATGCTGTATATGTTTTCTGAAAGTTTATCAACAAAAGTTTTCATGACAAGTTGTCTCAACCTTTTTTGTGCTATGAAAACACACCTATACTTTCTACAAATAGTTAAGTGAATATAAGCAGAGCTAATCATCCTCCTTAGCCCTAAAATAAATTTTTGAGAGATTTTTTTTTAAGTAAGGTTGCTTTCTTTTTCCTCTCCTTTTTGTTCAGATATGCCTGTTACATTTTTACCACCATTCATCAGGCCCAGTTCTATATCCAAACACTCCTCTTCTAAACATTTTGAATATCTGCTACACATTTTGGTTCACTAATAAAAGAATTACATGGGACCCATGGATGTGATGATCACAAGTCTGTGACTTCAAACTCAGGAAATAGAACAGAGCTGATCTGACAGGACTCTCCAACTCAGCTACCTGGGACATATGGTACCAAGTGGAAAGAGCACAGTCTTTGTATTTAGGAGTTCAATCCTAATACCCAATTTTATGACCTTGTTTGATATTTTCATTTCTCAGGTGTCACTTTTCTTTTTTTTAGTTTAATCTTTATTGTATTTTTCCCATTGCCAATTGATCCCCTTACGTCTCCCCTCTCCCACCAAACACCACCCTGTTGTCCACGTCCATGAGTCAGACATTATTTTTCTTTGTCAGTCAAATAGGAAAAAATAATATTTCATCAAAAAATGTTGGCTCATTTGACTCCTTCTGGGGGAGATAGAAAGTTCATTCCAATAGGCAGAAGACTAGAACCTGCCCAGCCTCCCCTCCTTAGTCCCTCAGGTGAGCGATTCATCCTCTTACACGTCACCTACTATGTGTTAGCCTCCCAAGAGGATTCTATGTCCCTCCAAATCTTCTTCTGAGCATTTGGGTTATTTGTTACTGTATTTGATCCTCAATAAAAAATGGCTTCTTGAATATTTACATATTTCTCTTTTTCAGTGTTGTTTGTTTTCTTACAGAAATACCCAGCTGTAAAAAAAAAAAAAAAAAATGTAGAAACTACAAATCTTTGTTGGTTTCTTTGGTGTTCATTGCCTTCACCTCCTTTCCACGTGAAGGCACTTTTTTTATACATGACTCTTTATGCCACGAGCATTTTTCCATTATGATTTGCTTTGGTGACAACTGTACTAGGACCATAATTCCATAGAAATAGAAAATAGCAGTTATATTTTAAAATATGTATGGATGAAGAGGGAGCTTTCTGATGAGCTCCAGTTTTAAAAAGAAGTTTCAAACAAGAAGGTAGAGCCAAAAGAGATGTCTGGCAAAGACTAACTAAAGGGCTTATAAAGCTTTCATAGGTTCAAGAAGGTCAAAGAGGAATAGGTTCACTACTTAGAACCCATGGAAACTGGACCTCTTTGATTTCAGATATGCTGTCCCCATGGAGAGAAGGGTCTCAGCTCTGAAAATGGTCCCTCCTGATGCTAAGGTTCTCTGGTTCTATGATTTATATAGAACCAACACAATGCCTGCCAACTAATAGACACTCAGAATGTATCATAGAAAGAATGAATGAATGAATGAATGAATGAATGAATGAATGGCTAGGATTAACCGTTTCAAGACTATATGGATTTAAAAATGGAAATTTAAGAAAATGTTTGATCAGTTACATTAAGAAGACCTCAAATACATTTAGAGTTGAAAAAAATCAAAGAGCCCTTAGAATGAAAATCTCAAAGAAATGCCACATTCAAAAAGGAAAGGAAGAATTTTAGTAGAGAAGATAGATATGATTTAATGTCAGAAGTATCTTTCAAAGAAGTCATCTGTCCACACATACAATTTTAAGCAAAGCGGGCACAGATAAATTTCAAATAATCCCACCTACCTCCAACTGCATCAGAAATATCTCAGTTCACATATCTGACTTCTATGCCTTATGGTAATAATTATTTCATTTTTGAGTTTATACTCTCTTCCCCATGAAAGAGAAGAAACTGTATCTATAATTGAGCTGTATCATTGGCATTTAACCTCAGTAAGTCTTTGATTTATTGAATAGATAAACAAGGAATTTGACTGCTAAGCCTCTTTTAAAACTAAATCTCTTTTTTTATTTACTCCAAGTGTATTATCAAAGATTTATTCCCGTGGTATAAAAAGAAAAAAGTTCCCAGGGAACTGAGTGGAAATTTCTGATGAGACAGAAGTTAAAGGATAGCTTCTCCCCTTGACAAAAATCCTGTCCTGCGCCATTAGGAACTTGTAGAACAAGCAGTTCACTCTTCAGGTCAAGCAATGCTTCCTTAATGCTGTTTTGCATTTCTTTTGGAAATGGGCCACTTCATTTTAACATTTGACACACTCCTTCCCTTTCGCCTAGCCCTGTAACACACAAGACATTCTCCCATGCCTCAAAATCAATTCCATTGGCCTCCTTTTCCATTATGTGGATAATAAAATATTAGGGGTTAGTCAACAATCTCTTACATCTCTGCCTTTTACATCACCACCCAAGATGTTGTACTTTAAAATAGTTTCTACTTTAGAAATCTATAAATTAACATGTTCACCAATTTGGTTTATTGGTAATGAAACAAACTAATTCAAATAGAAATCAACTGTTTTAGCAGGTTAAGAGGCATTTAGCATTGTAGCACAATGTCCTGAAGTGTTTTTGTTCCAACAGTATTTCAGGAGGCTCATTATGGCTCAGCTATGGCAACTGGTGTCATAAGAAGGAATAGTAAAATAGAAGACTTGACCTCTGCCTCATGAGTAGAAAATCCAGTTGAAGAAACAAAACCACTAGAAAAATTTTAAATTGCATAAAATAACAGAATTATGTTCTTAGAAGTGGCAGACTAATTAAACCAATGAGAAAGGAAAAAAAACTCTAGAGTATTTCAGAGAAATAAAAGATGACTTGGGCTGGACTGAATTTGGAAGGCTTCACAAAGAAGAAGGGATTTGCATCATGACTTGAATGATGGATAGGGCTGAGAAAGACACAGAGAAAAGGGAGCTTTCCAGGCCAACAAGATTGGTTTAAGCAAAAGCATAGAATTGGAAAAGTTCAAGGCAGCTTAGCTCAGAGTTTAACTGGAGTACAGTGCCAATGAAGAGAGTGGTTAGAGCTGTCTGAAGGGTTACAGCTCAATGGTCAAGGTCTTACATTGTCAGAATAAGCCATTTAAACTTCATCTGGTAGGCTGTGGGGAGTCGCTGAGGTCTCTGAGTGGAGAGATGACAAGATTGAAAGAGTATTTTATGACCAATTTGT
Source organism: Carollia perspicillata (assembly GCA_004027735.1). Classification (NCBI taxonomy): domain Eukaryota; kingdom Metazoa; phylum Chordata; class Mammalia; order Chiroptera; family Phyllostomidae; genus Carollia; species Carollia perspicillata. Next base: position 10,835 of record PVKM010024664.1, read on the forward strand.
CAGCAATATGAATGATGAATTGGCAAGAAGAGAGACTGGATGTAGGGTGAATAATTAAAATTAGAAAGCTTCTATAATAAGAGAAATAGGGGAAAATGATAAAGCTCAGAAAAGATGGTGCTACTGGGAGTGGGAAAATGGGGAAGGAAATGGAAGCAGAGACATTTTGAAGAAAGAGTTGACAAATGTCATGATTGGAAAGATTGAGGAGACAGAGAACAGCATCCATGAGGTCAAATTTTAAAGCCTAGATGACTAAGACAGTGTCATCCTACAGTTGTGTCACATTATCCATTTAAAGGATGACACAAAATGTTCTTTTAGCAACATGGTCAATACTTGATGGGTCCTTGCTTATTAGCACACATTGCCCTGCTCAAAGATGGCCCCATCACAACAGAGAGTGTGACTTTTTATAGCTCATCATACTTACACTGCAGCATCCAACCCTCTTTTGACCAACTTTGAATTGAATTGCGCTGGGCACTGAAGACTATATGGGGCTATTCTGGGCCATTTGATCCCAGAAATTTGGAAATAAAATCTGGGAAGATTGACAGCTGCAGGTACTAGAATATTGTGTGATACAAATTTAGGGTTGAGATAAAAATGATGGTTGAAATTCTCTCCTGGTGACTGTGTGTGACATAAGACAGACTCTTGGCAGAAAGAAGACAACCTGGTAGAAGTGGTCCAAGAGATCATGAGATGTCCAGTGAACTCCTTTTAAAAATGAGCTGAAAGTGTAGAGGTAGGGAAACGATGATTATCCTGAGATAGTTCCTTTATCTTTGTTAAAGATGCAAAGGTGTATTTATTTTGAAATAAAAAAGACACACAAGCCCTGGCTGGTGTAGCTCAGTGGATTGAGCACAGGCTGCGAACCAAAGGGTCACCAGTTTGATTCCCAGTCAGGGCACATGCCTGGGTTGCGGGCTAGGTCGCCAGTAGGGGACACATAAGAGGCAACCACACATTAGTGTTTCTCTCTCTCTCTTTCTCCCTCCCTTGTCTTCTCTCTAAAAATAAATAAATAAAATCTTTTTAAAAAAGACAAGTTTTATGAAAGAGAATTGTTACTTTTAATGAGAACAAAAAGCAAATGTGGATTAAGTTTCAGTCTCTAGAAGTTAAACTTTTAAAAGTGTATTTTTTATCTTTCTATAATCTTTACCTATAATCTTTCTAGGTCTCTTTCCATAAAGATCTTAAGCCTGGAATTGATGGAGCTCTTCTCTCATGTAAGCTGAAATCCCTTCTTCTCCATGAAATCTTCCCAGCGGATGAGTGAAGAGCTGAAGTCTACAGTCTTCTTTAATTTTCTGGTTAATTTTTGGCATGTTTTATTTTTATTTTTATTCATTTATTTGTTCATCACCATTTATCCCCCAGCACTCTCTTCCCCCTCTATTCGCCCCATCCTGCCTCAATGACCCCACTGTTTTCCATGTCCATTAGACATGAAAGTTTTTTCAAGACTACCCCGAGATGGGCATATTTTTAAATTGAATACTAATGTCTTAATTGTACATTTTTATGTAATACATTAAAGTATTACCATGTGATAGTTGGGAAGAGGTTTGCCATTTCCATCACCAGGAATGTCAACCCATCGACAACAGGCAGAGAGTGCCCGCCCCAGGGAGCAGGCAAGGAGAAAGAATCAGTGCTGAACATCAGAAAGCGGTACTGCTCAGTTCGCAATGTCCAGAACCTAGCACGGTGCTCGAAGTGCAGTTGTACTCTCATGATCCTGAAAAAAATGCATGCAAAAAAACTCTCTGAAACTATGGTCATACTTGACCTGACATACTGGATCTATCTTTAAAAATATTTTGTTTTCAGCAGGCCTCTAAGAAGTACATGGCAAGCAACTAAATCAGATGCAATCCTGGACTGTTACATGTACTTTGGTGGGAATATTTTCTTTTTTAAATACAAATATATTGAACTTTAGCTCAGAGACGGAGCTGAGGCAATATCAATGAGGTTCCCTTATTACAGAGGTAAAGAAGCTATTTACACCATAAAATAATCAAAGAGTTAATCTCGTTTCATTCTTACAGGAGTAAAACCCACTGGCAAGTTTTAACTGTGTTAATTTTCAAACTTTCAAGTCTGTACTCAAACCACAAAGCCAGCAAACTAAAGGTAACCAAAGGAGCTGTTTGGTAAAGACAGAAATGAACTATGCCTTTTGAAGTGTTTCCAGGAAAATGTGTTTGGAATATTTAAGTCCCAAGTGAGTTACAAAGGTTATTCATTCACAAGTGAGATAAATTCATAGCTGTCAAATTGTCTGGATTCTCTGTGTGATCACCAGCGCTTCAAATCATTTATTTTTTTTCTAGCAGAAGTTCAATATTTTCACAGCTTCAAATTTGCTCGTACTTTATAATTTGGAAATAAAGAATTGCTTCTTCCTCACCTGCTCACTGAAGCAATGCAAGCCCTTGAGTATATTAAAGCAGTTTTTCTCTTCCATTGTAGTTGTATTTTGTTTCGTTGCTGTTGTTGCTTTTAATAAAACCAAATGTTTCTACCAGTAAACGAACTGGGTATAATTAACAATGTGTCTGATAGCATCAAACAGATGGGGGAGGGGAGTGCATTATTGCAAGTATAAATGTTACAGTGTTTTACATTCAATTACATTTTCTTGAAAATTGTGAATGAAATTGTTCAAAAGTCCCCCCCAAAATAAATGTTGCCTTTTCTTGTTTGTTTTCTTAAGAGTTAGCAAGGGTGGTTCAGAAGTAAAGAAGGGAAGAACTTTATTTTAACTGCTTAGTAAAACTTAAGTTAGGAGCCAGGAGGAGAGTGAGAATCCTTAACGAAGACGACAAAGGTAGGTAGATGAAAAGCGATGCCTGACAGAATATTTCACAGAGACAGAAAATGAGCTGTGGCTACTGGCCTGGGTAACTTCAGGTTCATTTCAGGTCAAAAAGTAAAGGAGAGGAGATGGCTCCAGGGAACAGCATCCAGGCCTGATCTACTCTGTTCTGAGAGGGAAGTGAAGACTCCAGGGGGCTCTGACCGCTGTGAAAAAGCTATGAGCTTCTGTACACATCTGAAAGGGAACGTGACTGCGCTGTAAGTCCAGATATTTCCCACTGTAGTGAGGAGACGAGAAAGTCATTGTTACTCACCAACTCTTACTGATGGCCTGCCAAGTACAAGGCAAAGCTAGAGGGGATCCCTGGCTTCTAGAGACACATCTTCCCTTCGGGGGAGTCAGAGCATGTATTAGGAAGGCTAAGTTGCAACGTGAAATCAGTGAATACTTGCTGGAGTATGGATAACTGCTGAAGGAATTTGACACGGAGCCTGTAGGAAGGAGAGCACTGAGATTGGGGGAGAGGAGAGGAGGAAATTTTAGACAAAGGGAAAGACTCCACGAAGTTGTGCAGGCTGGTTTGGGACGTGATGAACAGGCCAGGTATCTCTCAGCAGAGGATCCAGGTAGGGAAACAGTGGGAAGAGAGTTGAGAAGCAGATAAGAGCTAAGTTGAAAGAGGAGTTAGAGAGCCTGGAGGGTCATTCAGAGCCCTCAAAAGGCTTTTTTGGAGGGCTATCATGGGTGAGGTTGTATAGTCAAAATTATTTTTCTGGTTTGGTCTATAGGATGAAGAAGGAAGAAAGAGATTGTAGCAAGGGAGACACATTATGCCAGAGTAGACATGAAATGATAATGGCTCCGATTTCGGGTGTACAATGAAATGATAAGGACATACATAGCAAGAGTTTTTCAAGTATTTACTAAGTGCCAGACACACCACTAAAGGTTGTAAAGTACATAAATGTGAAGCAAAGGACTGAAGACTGAGAAAAAGTAACAGGGAAGGTTAAGTCCAGGACCATTTCATGAACGACATACTCCACATACAAAAGGAACACCTTTGAAGAGTGATAGAACATTTACCCAACTGTATCGACATCTAATTAGAGATTGTGCTAGAGAGTCAGGTCATAGTCTATTTTCTATCAGTACTGTATTCACATAAAACTCTTTTCCATAAAATAATTTATACCAGATTTTTAAAAAATCAAGTGTTTTCTTTTGTCATATTTCTTAACACTGGCAACTTCAGGTCGGGTGTTTATACTTCATTAATATGTACACTCTTCAGTTGTTTATAAATCAAATAATATTTTAGTGATTTAAGGAAGATGGCCTTTTCAGAAATCTTATTGTGACTCTATAAACTGCAAGAACTCTGTCAAGCGGAAAGCTTTTCATGATGTGATTTAACTTATTTTCAGAAATTAAAGTTTTACAACAAAGAACATCTGCATCGTCCCATAAGATCTTTGCTTAAAAAGCTGAATAAATTTTAATTCCAAAAGAAAAAACTGTTATGGGCAACTTGATTCTGGTGGGTTAAACAAAAGCACAGGAGTGACTAGAGATTGCATCCCAAGGGCTACATTCAATTTGTAGTTCAAGAGTATCGCAAGATATTTAACGAAAAACATAATTAACTAAAAAATTTAAGGAAATGGAATGATGTCATTGGGCTCAATTTTAAAATACAGTAATAAAAATAATAAAACTATGCAATTAGACTAAGAAGTACTCCAACTGGACATAATGTAAGAAACAGCAGACATGAAGAGTAAAAACTGATGGTAAATGACTTCTTAATAAAGGCATAAGTACTATGATAAGCATAGAATAGATTGTTTTCCAGATAATACCAAGGAAAATATTCTGGGGGGGAAATGATCAACTTTTGCAATAGAAAGGTAAATAATCATTTCCTTTAGCTTTAATGCACTTCTCCTCATTCTAATGTATAAGATGTCTGAAATTTGCCCGGATAAACGTGTTGTGGGGTGGGCAATAGGTTAAGTGCAGGGGCTTAGCAGTCAGGCTTCTTGGGTTAGGATTTCAACCCGGCCTCGTACTAGCCACGTGAGGCTGAATTCTTCAGCCTTCTCAAACCCCAGTTCTCTCTCTTTGAAAACAATGCATATAATGGGTGTCTATACCACAGGTTGGTTGCAGGTATTTAAAAAGATAATGCATTTAAGCACTTAACACAGAATTGGGTCCACAAAAAGAATTTAATAAATATAAGTTGTTTTTATTATTATTTACAGAAAAAAATTAACAGATCTCTCTAGTTTCCTATAAAATTACCTTTCAAGAGCAAATCAGCTCCTTTTTATTGAAGTTTTACTTGACTTAACATAACTTACCTGCTTCCAGAAAAGAATTTGAGATTACTTTCAATTAAGGATATATGTCCATTATGTTTTGGAAGTATAAACAGAAAAAGTTAACCTATGGTGAAGGAAATGGAAGGGAATATGGTGTTTTCTTATGGCAAGGGAAGACACTGAAATTATTAAATTGTGCAAGTCCTCTTTTTTAAGATATTGATTCTTCAGGAAGAAAAATTAAAATGATACCATATTTGGATAACACTTTTAAATAGTTCTTCCTACAAAGTTTTATTTGACTCCTACAAAAATCTTTTGAGTCTGTTGACCAGCTAAGATAACGCAATTTTATACACAAGGAAATTAAGGCCTAGAAAGGTCACAGAGCTTAGAAGACGCAGAGCCAAGAGTTGAATTCAGGCGGTGAAACGTACACACACGGAGATGAACTTGCCCTGAGCTCCCTACAAATAAAGGCAAAAATGGTGGTGGGGCGGGAGCATGGAAAAAGCAGGGGGCATACCTCCTGTTATCCGATAAATTATCTAATAAAAGGAAGCATGCCTTGGGCCAGTACATATAAGCTTTTACCTTCCATTAAAACTAAGAGAAATTAGTAGTATGGATATTTATACAAGAGGCTTTAAACCACCAAGTCAACTGTGATTTTAGTAGAAGTCTTAAACAAAATGCAGACATGTTCTTTATATGTCTGTTTATTATATAGCCTGAGGGAGTAATTTTAAATTGGTTCTGTGAAGGAATTATCTTTAAACAGCAGATGGTTAGAGTAATATTTTCTAGGCAAATGGTATACTTTTAAGAAAGATTTATTGAGAGCCTACTATGTGCCGATATCATTCTAGGTTATGACTACGCAGAGATGAATGTTACGATCTCTGCCCTCAAAGGCAGAACAGTCCTGCGGAGACACTCAGGGATAGTGAAACACCCACTTGGGGACGGGTGGACGTGTGAGCCCAGGCTGCAGCAGGAGTGAATGCCAGCCCAGCTAAATATTCAAGACTGCCTGCAGGAGGCAGAAGCTGGGAACTTCGGAAAACATTTGCCAGGTGGTCAAGAGCAGAGCCAGTGTTACAGACAGAAGTAAGGGCAAGTGCAAGGGAATGGAGACACGGCAGGGAGACATTCGCAGAGACACACCAGTTCAATGTCCCTGGAGCTTTAACAAGAAACAAAGGAGGATGGTAGGGGAAAATGTTGAAGCAACACCCATAAGTTAGATGGGGCTATATATGCCCTGCAAGAGTTTGTCTCCTGAGCAACAGAAATGCCTACTGAGCAAGGACCGAGCATGATCTGCTGAGGCCAGAAATGAGGACTCCGAGTATTGCGTCAATGACCTGGATAATCAGCGTGCCCAATGACCAACTTGTTAAATTACTGGTTCTACAAATTTGCCAAAATCATTTTCCTTATAAAATTTAGAGAGTTTTAGAATTGCTAATTGGCTTGTTTTTATTTTGACTTCAGCAGCATTTTTTAAAATGTCCAGTTTGCTCCTGGTGCAGGGTTGTGAACAAATTAGGAGGTGAGATGGATCTAATAGGTCTTGGCCAAGAAAAGAGAGAAGGCAACTGCGTACACAGCACAACGCAGACTGTGATGCTGGAGAGAAAATTTCCTAAAGAGGGGGAGAGAGTAGACTGGAGGGGACCAGAGAGGGGGAACCACAACAAGAGACCAAGAGGCAGGAAGAGGAGATTATGGGGAGTTGACATGAGGGAGAAGAAACTGGGAAAACAGAGGATGGGAGGATAAGGCTGGAATTAGTGAAGGAAAGGAAGAATCGGGGACAGAGGCACGGCAGGTGAAAGTCTGAGGACCGTGACACCACACAGCCTCCCTGGTACTTACGATCTATACCAGACAACTGACACAAACAACCTTGTGGCAAATGGAATATTTGGCAAATCAGACCTTCATGCATTTTATTCCCAGCAAATGCACTTGTGGCTAGTCGATTTTTTGCCCCAGATGACCAGGTTCCCATATAGAATACTCAAGAGATTTCTAGAGCTAGATTTGGAAGGGGAATGAAAAGGAAAAAATGGGTTCTTACACATGAGAAACCTGAATAAATTCATAGGTAAGGAAAAGAGTTAACAATTAAGACTATGAAAAAAGAAGGGATTTCTTTTGTAGGAAAGTATTCCAGCTTTTATTGCTATAGAAAAAACATTCCCCAAATCTGGTGGCTTCCCAAAGATGACATTGATGTTGTTCACAAAGCCACACTTTGGGTTTGGTGGAGTCAGCTCATCTCTGCCCCATGCAGGGCGAGCCAGACTTGATGGCTAAGGGTTGACATCGATGGCAGGCTCCCCCACGAACTCCCATGTCTGGAGTCGATGCTGGATTTTGGGGGCGAGTCTCAGTTCTTCTCCACATGGTCCTCTCCATGTGGGCACCCTCACAACATTTAAACTGAAGGGCAAATATCTCAAGAGAAAGAACCAGATGAAAGATGTCTTGTGTTTTCTAATCTAGCCTCTCTGAGGCTAGATCATGCAGTGTCATTTCTCCCGTATTCACAGAACCACTCAACTTATGTCTTTTATTCTTTTGTCTTTTATTCTCAACTTATATCACGTAGATTCAAGAGGGAGTATAGACTCCATCTTTTAATATAAGAGTGTCAATATTATATTGTGGGAAGAGTACAATAATTTGGGATAAACATGTATGACCACACTTGGAAAATACAATCTGCCACCTAAGCTCACTGAGACGGCAGGGGGAAAAATTAGCTCCAAAACACAGCAATGAACTTGCCTTGGATAGGCAAGAGGATAAGTTTTCCTGTTGCCAAGGGACCAGACCAAGAATTCAGCTCATTGTGAGCTGATTTAAGAACAAGGAGAACGAAGAAAGCTATGAGTGCAGGTCTGTCTGGGGCCTTCATTTCCATCCAACGGAAATAAAATACCATCAGATGGTATTTTAGTCCTGTAGTTTCCTCCTTTACCTTAGAGTTATGTGCAGGGAGTTATGTTTTTTTGTTTTTTTGTATTTTGATTCACTTTAAAATACTTTACCCTGAAGTTTTCCTGTTTTGTACTGTGATTAGTAGCAGGCGTAACAGAAGACCTAGCATAGGTATTTGAGAGATCTAGTTTTCACCACATATGCTTTCTTCTTAGGAAAGAAATAAGATGAAGTAATACGTGGAGTCTAGAAGCCCAAATAACGCAACGAAGTGTCCTGCCGATTCCAATCTATCTCGTCTTTCTCGGGATCAGTTACCACTGTCTGAGGTGGGAAGAGCCTGCCACATCTTTCCAATGGTTAAGAAAAACCATCCTTCAATAATTGCATACTTACTGACACCTAATCCTTACCACTCAGATAATGTGAGAGCTTACATATTGTCCCCAACTACTAACACTGATCTATTTTTTTCCCTTTAATGTCTGCTGTTTCTTACCGTAGAAATTATAAAGAATATATTCCAGGCTTCGTGATTCCTAAACCACCTTGTCTACTTCAGAGTTATTAGAGTTAATGCCTGCTATCTCCTTATGGCAGGCCCCAAGGAAATTAAATGCTGGCAGAAAATGTAAAGTAAGGAGAAATATTATTTTTCATATCCAATAATCCTGGGGAGAAGTACGGGCAACCTTTCCTTGACCTGCTGTGGATGGTCAGCCCAAGTAGCTGTGTTAATGGGCTAATCGTTGAACTTTTAGGCAAGGTTTAAAAGCACAGAGGTTGAGAGGATTGAACTTCTAGAGCCAGATAGATCTGCTGGCAGCACCTCCGAGGACGATGTGAGTGTTAAAAGGGGAGTTATGGGTGGTGACAAGCAGAGAGCACTTAGAGGGAGCTCCAAGGTTTCATGCAATATTTGGCTGCCAGAATACCTAGGGAAATTCTTTGCATGATTCTTTTCCAGCCCAAGACAGAAGTTTACTATACCTCAAAAAGATTAGCAAAAGCTTTATAGGGTCTACAGATGTTCGGCAGCTCCGTCAACTCCTTTCTGCCTCCTATTACATCAGAGAAAATGTTCTCTATTATCAAAGTCTAAGCCCTCCAATGTGAACTTCAGATCCCTGTCTTTCTCATCTTCTCGGGCTTTAGTCTTCAATTATCCACACTTTCCTATATCCTCAACTTCTCCATCTAGACCAAGTATTTCTTACTAGCACACCAACGCATTCCAGTGTTCTTACATTTTAAAAAAAATATTATTTACTCCTTTTCAATTTCCATTCCTTTGCTCTGCTCCATATCATAATCAAACTGCTTTAAAAATTTGACTCCAACCCTGGCTGGTGTGGCTTAGAGGATTGAGTACTGGCCTGCAAACCAAAGGGCTGCTGATTTGATTCCCAGTCAGGGCACATGCCTGGGTTGTGGGCCAGGTCCCCAATAGA
>PVKM010024665.1:0-20420 GCA_004027735.1 Carollia perspicillata
ACAACAACTAAAATAAAAAAAAGAAATTATGAGTCATTCATATGCTGCCTACAAGAGACCCACCCGAGCACAAAAGGCTTACACAGACTGAAAGTTAAGGGTTGGAAAAATTATTGCAAACAAATGCACAGAAAAAAAAAAAGCTTGGTTAGCAATAGTAATATCAGACAAGACATACTTCAAAACAAGGGCCATAAAAAGAGACCCTGGAGGACACTTCATAGTACTCAATGGAAGAATCCATCAAGAAGACATTAACACTCTAAATATACATGCACTCAATATATGAGCACCCAAAAATATGAGGAATATCTTAAAGGACTTCAAGAAAGATATTGACAGCAACACAATTATAGTAGGGCATTTTAACACCCCACTGTCATAAATGGATACATCTTCCAAACAAAATGTAAATGAAAATATTGCAGCATTAAAAAATGTCCTGAATCAAAGGGACTTAACTGAAAGTTAAGGATTAACTGAAGGTTAACTGAAGATATATATGTATCTTTCATCTGAAGGAAGCAAAATACACATTCTTTTCAAATGCACATAGAACATTTTCAGATAGACCACATGATAGGACACAAAACAAGACTCAACAAATTCAAAAAAATTAAAATCACATCAAGAATTTTCTCCAACCACAAGAGACAGAAGCTAGAAACCAATCTTAAGGAAAAAAAAAAAAACAAAAAACAAAAACCTCAAAAGTACTGGAATTCACGGAGATTGAATAGCATGCTAGTAAACAATGACTGGATTAAGAATGCGATCAAGGAGAGATCAAAAAGTTTCTAGAAACAAATGAAAATGAATTCCTAACAAACCAGAACTTATATGACACAGTGAAGGCAGTCCTGAGAAGGAAGTTCATTGTGATACAGGCCTACATGGAAAAGATGGAAACATTTCAAATAAACAACATAACCTTACATCTACAGGAACTATAGGAACAACAACAAAGAGGCCAGAGCAAGTAGAAAGAAAGAACCAATATCAGAGCAGAATTAAATGACATGGAGACTAAAATCAAAGTTCTAGGCATCAATAAATTTAAAAGTTGTTTCTCTGAAAATATAAAAAAAATCTGCAAGTCTTCAAGCAGACTCATCAAGAAAAAAAGAGAGAGGACCCAAATAAACACAATCAGAAATGAAAGAGGAGAGATTACAACTGACACCACAGAAATACAAAGAATTGTAAGAAATTACTACAAAGAACTGTATGCCAGAAAATTTGAAAACCTAGGTGAAATAGAAAAATTTCTAGAACAATATAATCCTCCAAATCTGAATGAAAACAGAGCAGAAAGCCTGAATATAGCAGTGACAGCTGATGAAATCAAAGCACTAATCAAAAAATTGCCAGCACACGAAAGCACTGGACCGGATGGTTTCACAGGAGAATTTTACAAAACATTTAAGGAAGAGCCCCTATCCTTCATAGACTATTTCAAAAACTCCAGGAAAAAGGAAGACTCCCAAACTCTTTTTCTGAAGGCAGCATCATCTTAATCCTAAAACCAGATAAAGACACAACATAGACAGATAAGTACAGGCTGATATCATTGAAGAACGCAAACACTTAAATCATCAACAAAATATTGGTAAACTGCATCCAGCATTGCATTAAAAATATCATACACCATGATCAAGTGAGATTCATCCTAGGGATGCAAGGATGGTACAATATTCACAAATCAATAAAATTAATACATCATATAAATGAAAGGAAGGACAGAAATCCCATGATCATATCAGTAGATGCTGAAAAAGCACTTGATAAAGTACAGTACCTACTTAATGATAAAAATGTTATAAAATTAAAAATAAAAATACTTGAGAAAAATCCATATTTACCATTAGTGACATGAAAAAAAGTGGAGGCCAGCTCAAGAGAGCCTGTCCTCCTGCTGAATCATAAGTAAGATTTGGAGGCAGAAGGCAGCCCTCAACTTCCAAAGAGGAATACATCTGAGGAAAGCTGTAAATGAATGCGGAAGTAATCTCCCAGAAGGGTGTGCTTGGAATCTGAAACCTGCGTTTACTGAAGCCATGTCTGCCTCCAGGTGGTTTCTACAGTCAGGACCACTGCAGATAGTCCTAGGGCAGAGGGATTGCCAGAGGAGAAACTAGCACTTAAAGTACCATATTATGAAGAAAAAAAAAAAACCAGTGCTTAATTGAACATTTATGAAAATATACACTTATAAGTCCATTAAATTGTGAGGCACAAACACCTACTGGAGAGTGATTTAACTGCTGCATGTATCCTCCTCTGCATAGCTGAGTCTCCCAGGCATCATTGCTTTAGCAGTTTGGCTATCTCAGCTGCTACTGTGCCTCTTCATTTTCCTCCAGTACCATTTTGAGTAGTGTGACTTGGATAGCCAACCATGTCTTTTGTAAAGCCTGCCAGGTTGCCTACATAGCTGGTAAATGCTGGTGATTTATGTTTGAGAGTTTGTTTAACTAGGGTTTCTGCCTGCCTGACACTTCCAGTGGTAATAGCTCTCCTAATTAACTCTATTATTCTTTATTTTCATCCTCTAAACTTCCATTTTGAAACTCTCTCAACTTTGGATGACTCGGAGTTTTAAAGAAGCATTTTTCTTGTAGAAGAATTTCACTTAGGCACTATCCAGTTTTTCAAGCTTCACATTGGCACCTGTGCCTCTATACATTTTGTACTGAACTCCAATGTTCCAGTAGAGAATTGTCTCCATGTATCACAATTACACAGACTTGAGCTAAATGACTCTGTGGCAACCTACTGAGAAAATTCATTTGTTCAAGACCTTACATCCGAAGAAAGTATACCTACGCCTATTGATTCTAAATGGGTGGTGTGCTGAGCTAAAGCAATGAGATTTTGAATGAAAAATTCCCAAAAGCAAAAGGGGAAAGTTCTGAGTTGGCTTTGCAAGCAAAATACCTTTCTGTTCCTCTGAGATGCAGTTAGGGGATGGTTTGACACACATTTAGAGATGAGACTTATGCCATATCATTCCCAGGTCTGATTTCCTGATTCAGAGTTTTTATCATTTACTTTTGATACAGAGAACACTCTGTAACTTCAGAGTGCTCTAGGATGACATGGTGGAAGGCAAATTAATTTCTATATAAGTTATTTCCAGTATACTTCTCATGACTCTTTATCAATAAATGGATGGAGTGATATAATCTTATTTTAAGAAAATGATCAAGGAAAGCCTGAAGGTTGTATTGCCTTATTGGGATCTTAGTGACATGGGTAAATGAAGCAAAATGAATTTACCAAGTTACTAAAACCCATATTTCTCTGATTCATTAGGACTAAGTACTCATACCATGCTTTCATTCTGTTAAACTGGCTCTGCCTATACCCACTAAGTGTCTGGAGCAGAAACTAAGAAGTGTAAGATTCTTTGCAATGTTTTTTTCTCCTTACTTTACCATCTTTACATCAATCTGTTGTCCTGAATCACTGACATTTGTGCTGAAGCTCATGGAAGGTTCAAACACTCTGGTAATGTCACCTCTCTTCTCTTGGTTTCCATTCACTACTCAGCAAAATGCCTGTGATTCCCCTTGATATTACTATGCCAGACTCTGAGGGACAAATGATGGTGAGTGAAACAAACAAAAGCTACTTTTGTGGGAATGAAAGCCAGATTGTGACATGATGAAAGTTTAAAAAGGAGGTGAAAAAATAGAGACAATGACTATTGTCTATTTTTTTAAACAGTGAAATTGTGGACCAGGGACATTGGAAAGATTTTTGGGTGCTCACTGGGGTATCTATTAAGACATAATTTAGTTTGGACACTAATACTTCAGTCCACTAAGCCCATTTGCTTGATTTTTAAAAATTCATTTATGGCTAGTGGCCTGAATGTCAGAATAGATAAGGTAGGTTGTGGAATTGATTAAAGGCTAAAAATTTTCAAGGAAGCAGTGGATTTGAAGATGTTGACAAAAGAATGTTTAAAGACTGGATTGCAGATTTGATGCTGGGGAGAAAAGAAAGTAAAGACAGAAATTGATCAATAATCTCACAACAATGAAAGGCTCACAGGACTGGGGAACTCAGTGAAAATGAAGAACAGGGGATGTTGGAATAACAGAGTGAGTTTAACAAATAAATGTGAGTGTTCAAAGAAAGAGCTATTGTCAGCTAAGATTTCTGAAGTGGACAAGTTCTGGTAGGAGAAGTTTACTGTGTGGCCCTCAGAGTATGTTTCTGAAATGGAATGGAGGGGAAAGTCTTTGTAGGAAAAGAGGTTGAAGAACTGTAAGGCAGCAGTTTTGGGCTTGCAGCATGGTTTAAACACTGGAGTTGAGATGGAGAAACTAAGAGTGTGGTGTCAAAGACTTTAGAGAATATGGGTGAGTGTTCTAGGAGCCAAGAGAAGACAGTGATGAAGAAAGACAAAAATATATGTCCTGATCTCTGAGAAAGGAGGGCCTTCTGTAAGAGAGTGGAAGGCAGCATTGCAAGGTTAGGGTAATTAATTGTTATAATATTTTAGCCACTCTAATGGCCAGAACAGAAACTTCTATTAAGTGAGTGTGAGGTAGAGAAATGATTTGGTGGTTTGTGAGAGCCTCCTTGGAAAAGCACTAGGTTCAATATGCATGCTATAAACCAATTCAATCATTATCCTTGCAACTATTGATGTAGAATATAAGAATAGAGTGATTTACAGTGGTTCCTCATGCTGGTCCTGTGGGATAATGGCATTCATTCATTCCCATTTGTAAAGGAAGGAATAAACAATAATTCTGTGGTCAGATTTAAAGCAAAGTTATCGATTAAATTCCTTTTAATTGACTATCAGTTTTTAATTGACTGATGATGTACAGGTCCCTTGAAACTCCCAAGAGAATTTCTAGGAATCCAGGCTGCACAATAATGATAAATGATAACTTGAATAACCTTGTTTCTTTCCTGAGGGTAGGCACTGGTTAACTTTGTAAGACTGTTATGTGGGCATTTCCTCCTTGCTTCCAGTTAAGGACCTGAGATATTTTCACCATCAGTAATTTTGGTTATTAGGACATAATTGACATACTATTTTTTTTAGTTTTTAATTTATTTATAGCCAACGATGCTGTGATTTTAGATGTTTGGCTGCTAAGCATTTATATTTGTTGCAAATAAAATAACTTTATACTTCCTGTATTTATCTTTTTATCACTTTCAAAAATAACACCTTCCTTACTTTGTTAAATTTATTGATATTATCCTATGAAGTCAAGGAAAAGTTTTCAATTTTCAGACTTCACTATGAATTTTACAGCTAGTCCTGGACTTGGGCACTGAAAAGATCAAGCAGTTTTGGAAGAATAGTGCCCATGACAATTATCAAGACAGTAGAAATTAATCCCAAAATGTGCATAAAAAGTGTTGTAATGGAGTGTCTACCCTAGAGGTTTCTCTGTGGAGAGCTACAGCTAAATGTTTCCTCCCCACTCCTTCTCTAAGAGGGGGGATTGTTTCAGTATCTTTCCCAGAATTTCTTTCTTTTTCTTTTATCTTGTGTTTCTTTGTTGTCTTATAGATTTAAAAACCCTATCTAAATGTATATGATCATTTCATTTGTATGAAAATACCTCTGACTCAAAGTTGCTTTGGGTGAATATGTATTTTAAAAAGGACTCTAAGCATGCTTCGAGAAGAGGAATTTTGTTTTTAGTACAGACGATCTATAGAGCAAGTGCTCTCCTGTGTTTAGTGATCTTTACGGTACTTGGCTGAATGAAATATGGCTTCTCCTCACTGATTGTTTTCTGTTGATATAAATTGTTAGAGTTTAGGCTTTGCTTGCACTCAGGCACTATGTAGTTTTACTAGGCAAATGTCTCTAAAATCCTTAATATTTTCTAGAATTTATGAGTTGAAGGGAATGAACAAATTCCATTAAATCACCTCTTGATCTGTTTCTCTTTCTACTCTCTCCCAATAAATGCCTTGGGGGATTGTGGTATTGTTCATGATTTGATTTTCTAATTTCTTTCCAGTAAGCAGCAGGACTCCCTCAGGTACCCTCGAAGGATTTTATTCCCCAGTTTACTCAGTGAATTCTCAGATGGTACCGTGACATATACTTGAAGAAGCTCTCAGATATTGAGAGATAAGGTGCCTATTCACACCTTTCTGCAGTTTCATACTTGCACATGGATACTTCCTTGGATACATGTACCCCATCTCTTATTATACAAGTTCCATGAAACAAGATATCTTTGTTAATAGCACATTTCTCCCTGAATTTGTTTTATTATAAAGTTACTTTCAAGTTGCTGAATCTTTTTTTTTTTCTCAGATAGGTTGGGTGAGCACCAGGAGAAAATAATTCAGATATTGTTTCATCTGGAATTGGATCTCAGAGATGCATTCAGGTGTATTAGTGCATTCCCCAAGAGTATACAAGGTCTGTCCAGAAAATGTCTAGCCATTTTTCATATAACAAGAACGGTTTGTGTGACATCAATGTAACCTGGCAGCTAATGAGAGTAGACTGGAATGCACATGCATGAACTTCACTGTACTAATCAGTGGGGGCAGTAGATGCTGTTAAGTCAGCATGTGTACTATGTGGGCATCACATTCAAAATGAGTGAGTAAGTAGAGTAAGGAATCTGCATCAAATTTTGCATTAAGCTTGAACATTCCTCCATGGAAACTATTTGGATGGTTCAGAAGGCCACAGATATGGGCAACCAGTGATTGTCAGAATCATCACAACAGTGCACCTGCTCATGCCTCAAGTCTCATGCAGTTTTTTTGTGAAACATCAAATCACCCAGGCGATTCAGCTCTCTACAGCCCAGATTTAGTGCCCTGCAACTTCTGGCTTTGTCAAAACTAAAATCACCTTTGAAAGGGGAGAGATTTTAACTGTTGGTGAGATTCAGGGGAATATGACTGGCTAGCTGATGGTGACTGGGAGAACTGCGTCAGGTCCCAAGGTGCCTACAAGCTGTATATAGGCCTCATTATCATATGCACAATGTTTCTTGCATCTTGTATCTTCAGTAAGTGTCTCTATTTATCATATTACATGGCTGGATACCTTCTGGAAAGACCTTGTATTATTTGCCTGCCAAGAAGGTGATAAATATACCAGATGGAGAACAACCCTGGAGAATCATATGCTATTTTTACCTAGAAGGTTACATTGGTTCATATTTGATGGGCCAGATCCCTTGTTAAAAAGTTTCCTTCAGGGAGGGCAGAGGCATCATGAAATGTCTAGGTACGATGTGGGTTTCATAGGCTGATGGACTGAATCAGGGTTTGTTTCTTATATTCAGTCCTTCCAATATCATGAATCTTAGTGGGTTTAGATTTGGATTGGTAGTTTGAACACTTTACCAGTATCAGGACAAATATAGACAATATCATGTGCAGCATGCTGAATTTGGCAAGTAAACATCAGTTTGAATGAACCTGCACTTCTAGGTCAAGTTTCTGTTCAATTGCTGTCTGTGACTCTTGACCTTTTAGAGACAGCTATTGATAATTTTGTTTTCTCTGTCTTTAGTGGGTTCTAAGCTTCATACTTACCCCCACAAATAACCCCATTTCATCAGGTCTCTGCGGAGATTCACTTTTCTCCTGAAAAACCCTAAATGTTATTCTCTTCAATTTACTCTTCTTGATTAAAAATACAAAATATTTTAAATACAGTGACAATGCTAAAGAAAATAGTTACTTTGATAAGTTGATGTTCTGCTCAATCGTGCATTACTAGATTTGGTTGTAGGACAACTTTATTAAAAGCTATGTATTTGAATGTTTCCTCTGTTAAGCTTTGCTATCTCCCCCCTGAACCCCTCTACCCACTCCTCACTCTCCCTTTCTTGTAATGTTTTTTAAAATTTTTATTTTAAAGATTTTATTTATTTATTTTAGAGAAGAGGAAAGGAGGGAGAAAGAGAGGGGGAGAAACATCAATGTGCAGTTGCCTCTCACTTGCCCCCTACTGGGGACCTTGCCCACAACCCAGGTATGTGCCCTGACAGGAAATCAAACTGGCGACCCTTTGATTTGCAACCCATGCTCAATTCACTCAGCTACACCAGCCAGGGCCTTTTCATGTAGTTGTTAGCTGGCTTTACCCCCT
Organism: Carollia perspicillata; assembly: GCA_004027735.1. Taxonomy (NCBI): domain Eukaryota; kingdom Metazoa; phylum Chordata; class Mammalia; order Chiroptera; family Phyllostomidae; genus Carollia; species Carollia perspicillata. The sequence goes on from PVKM010024665.1 coordinate 8,111, forward strand.
TACTATTTCTGGTTCTCTTTGTTGCAAAAATCTTAATCTTACTTGACCAGGTTCTGAGTTGTAAAAGAACATATAAATGCATCTCTTTTATCTGCATTGTTTTGCTGATTTTCTTATATCTAGAAGTTTTAAAAAATCTTTCCATTTATTTATTTGTTTGTTTGTTTGTTTATTATTTGTATTGTTGTTCAAGTACATTTTTCTCCATTTCTCCCTACCATTTCTCCCCAGCCAACCCATTTCCACCTCCCAACCTTGATCCTAACCCCCTTTGGCTTTGTCCATGTGTCCTTTAGACATGTTCCTTGCTGACCCTTCCCTTTCTTCCCCACGTAATCCCCTCCACCCTCCCCACAGATTACTGTGAGATTGTTTTCTGTTTCAATGTCTTTGGTTGTATTTTTCGTGCTTGTTTGTGCTGTTTATTAGGTTATACTTATAGGTGAGATCATATGGTATTTGTCTTTCATTGCCTGGCTTTCACTGAGCATAATGCTCTCTGGATCCATTCATGCTGTCTTAAAGGGTTGTAGCTCCTTCCTTCTTCCTGCTGCATAGTATTCCATTGTGTAAATGTATCACAGTTTTTTTATCCACTCATTTACTGATGGGCACTTAGATTGCTTCCAAAACTTGGCTATTGTAAATTGTGCTGCTAAGAGCATTGGGATGCATAGGTTCTTTTGAATTGGTGTTTCAGGATTCTTAGGGTATAATCTCAGGAGTGGAATTTCTGGGTCAAAAAGCAGTTCCATTTTTAGTTTTCTGAGGAAATTCCATACTGTTTTCCATAGTGGCTGCACCAGTCTGCATTCCTACCAACTGTTTATTAGGGTTCCCTTTTTTCCACAACCTCAACAGCGCTTGTTGTTTGTTGATTTGTTTATGATGGCCATTCTGAATAGTGTGAAGAGGTATCTCATGCTGATTTTAATTTGCATCTCTCTGATGGCTAGTGATGCTGAGCATCATTTCATATGTCTCTGGATGATCTGTATATTCTTAGAGAAGTGTCTGTTCAGGTCCTTTGTTCATTTTTTAAATGGGTTGTCTTTCTGGAGTGGAGTCATGTGAGACCTTTATACATTTTGAATATCAAACATTTGCCCGAGGTATCATTTGCAAGTATAGTTTCTCATAAAGCTGGTTCCCATTTCATTTTGCTGATTTTTTCCTTAGCTTGCAGTTTTTTATTTTGATGAAGACCCATTTGTTTATTCTTTTCTTTATGTCCCTTGGTCTAAGAGGTCATATTGGTGAAAATATTGCTGTCTAGAATATCAAGCGATTTTCCTGCCTATGTTCTTCTCTGGGACGTTCATGGTTTCACAATTCATATTTAAGTCTTTTATCCATTCTGAGTTTATTTTTGTGTGTGGTGTAAGTTGGTGGTCAAATTCCATTTTTTTTTTTTTTGCATGTAGCTGTCCATATCTCCCAACACCATTTGTTAAAGAGGCTATTTTTACTACATTTTATGATTTTTCCCCTGTTGTCAAATATTAGTTGACCATAGAGACTTGGGTTTACTTCTGGGCTCTCTATTGTTCTCCATTGATCTCTGTGTTTGTTCTCGTGCCAGTACCATCCTGTTTTGATTACAGTGGCATTGTAATATAGTTTATATCAGGTATTGTGATCCTTCCTACTTTGTTCTTCATACTCAAAATTCCTGTGGCTATTCAGAATTTTTTATGGTTCCATATAAATTTTTGCAATGTTTTTGCTATACCTGTGAAATATGGCATTGGAATTGTAATAGGGATTGCTTTGAATCTATACATTGCTTTCAGTAGTATGGGCATTTGGAGGAAGTAAGTTCTTCAAATCTATGAACACAGTATATTCTTCATTTATTTGTGTATTTCTTAATATCTTTCTTCAGTATTGTGTAGTTTTCTGAGTACAGGTTTTTACCTCCTTCATTGGGTGTATTCCTGGGTACTTTATTTTTCTTGTTGCTCTATAAAACAGGATTATTTTCCTGATTTCTGTTTCTGATATTTCTTTGGTTTTGTATAAAAATGCCTTTTATTTCTGAATATTGACTTTGTATCCCACTGTTTCCCTAAATTCATTTATTAGCTCAAGTAGTTTGGTGGAGTCTATACAGTTTTCTATGTACAATATCATGTCATCTGCTCTGTAAACCATGACAGTTTTGATTCCTCCTTTCAAATTTACATGCCTTTTATTTATTTTACTTGTCTGATTGCTGTGGCCAGGACTTCCAATATTACATTGAATAGAAGTCATGAAAGTGGATATCCTTTTCTTGTTCATGTGTTTAGTGGGAAAGTTTTAGATTTTGCCCGTTGAATATGATGTTGGTTGTAGGTCTCTCATATATGGCTTTTATTATGTTTAGGTATGCTCCCTCTACTCCCACTTTGCTCAGTGTTTTTATCATAAATGGGTGCTGTACTTTATCAAATGCTTTTCCCACATCTATTGACATGATCATTTGATTTTTGTCTTCCCTTTTGTTTATGAGATGTGTTATGATTATTGATTTGCAAATATTGTACCAAATTTGTATCCTTGGGATGAATTTCATTTGGTCATGGTGTATGATCCTTTTAATGTATTGTTGGATGCAGTTTGCCAATATTTTGTTGAGAACTTAACATCTATGTTCACCAGCGATATTTGGCCTGTAGTTTTCTTTCTTTGTTGTGTCTTTATCTGTTTTGGGGATTAAGATGATGCTGGCCTCATAAGAAGAACTTGGGAGTCTCCCCCTTTCCTGGATTTTTGGCAATAATCTGTGAAGGATAGAGGTTAGCTCTTCCTTAAATGTTTTGTAAAACTCTTCTGTGAAAGCATCCATTCCAGGGCTTTTCTGTGCTGTGAGGTTTTGGATTACTTCTCTGATTTCACCAGCTGTTATTGTTCTGTTCAGGCTTTGTGTTCCTTCTTCATTAAGTTTTGGATGATTATATTTTTCTAGAATTGTTCATTATGTCCTGGTTTTCAAATTCATTGGCATATAGTTATTCTTAGTAATTTTTTACTGTCCTTTGTGTTTCTTTTGTACCAATTTTAATCTCTCTTTTTCATTTGTGATTTTGTTTATTTGTGTCCTTTTTTTCTTGATGAGACTGCTGAAAGGCTTGTCTATTTTGTTTATCTTTGCAAAGAACCACCTGCTGGATTTAATGATCCTTTGAATTTTTCTTTTAGTCTCTATGTTAGTTAATTCTGTTCTGATCTTGGTCATTTCCTTCTTTCACCTCTCTCTGGGCTTTGTGTGTTGTTGTTCCTCCACTTCTTGTAAATGTAGGGTTAGGTTGTTTATTTGAAATGTTTCTGTTTTTTGTTTTTTTTTTAGGTTGGCCTGTATCACTATGAGCTTTCCTCTCAAGACTGCCTTCACTGTGTCCCATAAGTTTTGGACTATATGTGTTCATTTTCATTTGCTTCCAGAAACTTTTGGATTTATTCCTTGATCTCATTATTAATATATTCATTGTTTAATACCATGGTATTCAATCTCCATGAAATTGAGTTTTTCAGAATTTTTTTCCTTGAGGGTGCTTTCTAGTTTCAGTCCCTTGTGGTCTGAGAAAATGTTTAATATGGTTTCAATTTTCTTGAAAATGTTGAGATGTGATCTAACCCTATCATGTGATCTATCTTTTAAAATATTCCATGTGTATTTGAAACAATGTGTATTTTGCTTCCTTGGAATGAAAAGTTATATATATATATAAAATCAGTTAAGTCCCTTTGATCTAAGACATTGCAGAGTGCTACAATATACTTGATATTTTCTTTCAGAGAGCTATCCATTTTAACAGCAGGGTGTTAAAATCTCATAGTATGAGTGTGTTGCTGTACATATCTTTCTTGAAGTCCTGTGAGATTATCCTTGTATATTTGGGTGCTCCTATTTTGGGTGCATATATAATTATAATGCTGATGCCTTCTTGATGGATTCTTCCCTTGACAAAGTATTATGAAGTGTCCTTCTGTGTCTCTTTTTATGGCCTTTGTTTTGAAGTCTATTTTGTCTGATATAACTATTGCTAACCAAGCTTTTTTTTTTCTCCTGTCCATTTGCTTGTAATAATTTATCCTACCCTTTATTTTCAGACTGTGTAGGTCTTATGTTCTGAGGTGGGCCTCTTGTAGGCAGCATATGTGTGGGTCATGTTTTCTTATCCATTCAGCTGCTACCTTATGCCTTTTGATTGGAACATTTAATCCATTTACATTTAAGGTTATTATTGACAGGTACTTATTCATTGCCATTTTACTCCCTTTTTACCTGTGTTCCTATCTCTCTCACTCTTTCCCTTCATGTTTTTAGAGCAATTACTTTAGGATATGTTGCAATGCTGGTTTGTTTGAGGGATGTTTCTTTAGACTTCTTTTGTCCAAGAAGCTCCCAATTTCACCTTCTAATTGAATTAAGACCCTTGCTAGGTAGAGTTACCTTGCTTGCGGATTTTTGCTTTTGATTACTTGGAATATTTGTAGCCATTCCCTTCTAGCTTGTAGTGTTTCCTTTGAGAAGTCAGCTGCTAGCCTTATCAGGACTCCCTTGTATGTCACTTCCTGTTTCTCCCTTACTGCCTTTAGGATTTACTCTTTGTCTTTGAATTTTGTCCTATTAATCATGCTGTGACTTTGATTATGTCCATTTGGGCTCCTCTTGATTGGGCTCCTCTCTGCTTCCTGGACTTGTCTGACTCTTTCATCAAATCAGGGATGTTTTCTATCATTACTTTTTCAAGCAGGTTTTCTATCCCTTCCTCTTCTTCTCCTTCTGGTATCCCTATAATTACCTTTCCTGTTGTCCTGCACTTCCCATATCCCCTCTTCATTCTTAATTCTTTTTGGAGTCCTTTTTTTTTTCTCGCTCTTTCTGGGAGTTCTTTTTCCTGCCTTGTCATCCAGTTCGCTGATTCAATTCTCTTCTTCATCTAGCCTGTCTTTGATTCCTTCTTCTGTGTTCTTCGATTCCAAAATTGTATTCTTCATTTTCTCTTGGCTCTTCCATATACTTTCTATGTCCTTTTTCATGCTCAGTTTGCCGTAAGTTCATCATAGTTTCTCTGCATTTTTGATAATTCTCACTGAACTCATTGAGCTTCCTTTTAACCATTGTTTTGAATTCAGTATCTAATGGTTGGCTTGCCCCTATTTCATTTAGCACTCTTCTTGAGGATTCCTCTTTTCCTTTTGATTTGGGGTTGTTTCTTTTTCTTCCCATTATTTGTGAGACTCTTCTTGTTTGCTTCTGCTTCTTAAATAGATGTGTTTTGACTCCCTGAGTCTGTGGTGTGTATTTCTACATAGGAGATCTCTGAGGTTCAGTGGTGCAATCTCTTTGATCTCCTGAACTTGATAATGCCCTCAGTATGCCCTTTCTGCTGTTTATGTTGGGTCTCAGGATGTAATTGTGTTTTGATTGTTTTGGGGTCATTCTTTGGTAGGTTCTTCCCTCCAGCTGGTCAACTGAGGGTCACCCTGCCCACCATGTCTTGTATTATATTGTGCATGTGCTGCCACAACAAACCAGAAAGCCTAGGAAACAAACACACATCTGCAAAAGTAACTCCTCCCTGGAATCTCACTATCAGCAGCAAATGAACTAATACTAATAAGGGTGTAAAGACATTAAGACTATTATGAGAAAGGAGAAAAATATATTATTAAATCTAATGACTTAATATGCACAAACTTGATGGACAAGAAATGGATGTTAAAAAGCTATGCAGGAAAGAAAATATTGCAAATCATGGAGAAGGCCACAGTGGGTTTTATCTCAGTAACATGTAGTATTTACCATTTTTTTCTCTCTGGATCAGCCTCTGATTATGTCAGATGGTGACCCCTTCTGACCTTAGGCAGCCTGCTGCGAGACTTCCAGGGATCTACTGTTTGTGGCTGACTGCTTTGGTTGTTAGTCTAGTCACTCTGCATTCAGCAGTCAGGTATAAGCACCACAAAGCCAGGGAAGAGTCCTTCCTGGGGTTGGGGATATTGTTTGCACTTAGGCTGCTGATGCTCACAGGGCAGTGGTCTGCTTGAGCATGATGGCTACTGCCATATGGGGAGTTACTCAGCACTGTGATCCTGGTGTCTACTGTCTCAGTTGTCTCCCCAAAGCATCTGTCTCCAGCCTCTCAGGAGTCTCCACTCCACTCTGCCCCCCATGTAGGGTAAATGGAGGCAGCCTGGCTTCCTCACCATGGTGTCTAGCAACTAAGGGAAGCAGTTTCCCATAACCTTGAGAATGGGCCTGACAAGTAGTGTTGTCATTGCTTTGAGACTGGGCCCAATAAACTGTCCCCATAGCCTTTAGTGGGCTTGCATGCATAGTATGAAGCTCTGTTGCATAAGATCTGTTGACACCCTGACAGATTTATCTGTGTTCTAGTATTTAAGGAGGTAGATGCCATGCTGATGTGCTACTCTTGGGTTCCTCACTGGATGGCAGGTAATATACAGTGACATGCAGAAACATGCAGGGGGACACCTAGCTTGCAGCATGCATGGCTTACTCACCCTTGAATAAAGGCATGACAAGTATCCCCACAGTTCCATGACTTTTCTTCCATACACCCAAATCTTGAGTGAATCTGACTGGACTTGACAGGCTGTAAGACACCCCACCTTTGCCAGAACCCAGGGTGATTGATAACAAATGAAAAATTGTGCATTAGCCCTTTAAACAGCTCTTTGCATCTACTGCCATTCTTGTCTGGCAGAGATCAACCCTGTTTCTTTTTGTCACTGGTTGTTATTTGTGTAGTTTTTGGGCTCTGGTACTCTAGGTTGGGGATCCCATCTTAGGATTTATACCCTACGTTTCTCAGGGAGATCCAACCAGTTATGTAATTATCCCTCCAGTGCTGCCACCTGTGGGATCCTAGCTGTCATTCTCAAGTCTCCACTGCACTCCTTATCAGTCAGGTTGTGCTGAATCTTATTTTTCTGTCTATCCAAGGTTATAACTCTTCTCTCTCACTATTGTTCAGTTGTTTGTTCTGGGTGATTTCTCCACAGTTTAGTTGTAATTCTGGATTGGTCCTGGGAGGAAGTTAGTGTGGCTTCCATTCAATCCTCCACCATCTTGCACTCTCCATTTGTTTACTCCTTTACTGTCCATTTTTACTAGACCTCAAGTTCTATGAATTCTTGGATCACATCACTGAGGTTCACCATTGATTCCCCAACACATTTTAGGCCCTCAACAAGTATGCACCAAAATACTGAATTAATGATTGAGTGAGCTCTTTATATAATAGTATAAGATTGCTATTGCAGTATATTACAGTAAAGCACAGCTATGTTTCTTTATCATCTTTTAGGTCCACCTGCTCAAAATATCCTGAAATCTTTTAGTAAGAGGCATGAAAAAGTACTTAACACTTGCTGAAGTGCATTTTAGAATTAATAAAGTGTGGATAGGAAGCTGTTATCACACCTCTTACAATCATATTTTTACTGGTCTTGTATGTCAGCAACTGGTAGGCAGTATTTACCAAATGAAGAAAACTCATCAATGTCAGACTTGCTTTGGACAATCTGTTTTTCACCTTTAAAAATATTTTAAAAGGAGACACACATCTGTATTGGTTCATTCAGCTATAATTCTCTTACACTGGTGTGGTTCAACAAAAGGGTAATGGGGAGATGTTTTTGTTCTTTGAATTTCAATGATTAAACAACCATTTCTGTTGTCTACTTTTGAGTCTCAACAAACATTGTAGCTACAGCCATAATTAAAAGATTTTGTTTATATTCTGCTGAACCATTGTTATTGGAGAATGCCAAGCACAGTCAAGATTACATACAAACATTAAATTTAAACAAAATAACTGTAGAATTCAACAAAGAAAATTAATAATGAAAAAATAAGGCTACTGATTTTTCCCTTGGCATCTGCATTTTCACATTTTCATTCTATAATCATGCTAAAGTTGTCATTGTTTTGCATGTGTTAACGTAAGAGCTACTAGATTTCCCAATGAAATATTTAAATGATCCACTTTCATTATAGGGAAAATTAAGAGCATTTGTTATGTGTTCTCACTCTTTTGTAATTTCTTCTTCCTGCTTTTTATTCCAAATGCTAAAAATGTGCACCTATCTATTATGACATCAATAGAATGGGACTTGACCAAATAGCAAACATAGGGACCTCAGTTTCTCCCTTTACCTTAGGAGATTCCTAAAACTGTCTTCGGAGCTACTGATGGCATAAAACTTGTTCTCTGCCCTACCTACCGGGTCTGTCTGGAAAAAGTCCAGCCATTGTTAATACAAGGATGGTTTGCCTAACATTGAAGTAACCTGTCAGCCAAGGAGTGTAGACTGGAATGCACATGTGGGAACAATGAATACTTCACTGTACTAGTCACTAGAGGTGGCAGATGCCATTGAATGAGCATGTGTGCTGTGTGGCCATCACATTCAAAATGACTGAGCAAGGAGAGCAGCAAATCTGAATCAAATTTTGCATTAATCTTGAACATTCCTCTGTGGAAACTAGTCATATGATTCAGAAGGCCACAGCTATGGGCAACTGGTGATTGGCAGCATCATCATAACAATGTGGTCACTCCTGCAATCTTGTCTAATGCAGAGATTTTGGCAAAATTAAAAACCACTGAGGTGACTCAGCCCCCTTAATAACCAGATTTGGTGCCCTTTGACTTCTGACTTTTCCCCAAACTAAAATCACCTTTGAAAGGGAAGAGATTTCAGACCATTGATGAGATTCAGGGAAATATGACAAGGTAGCTGAGGGTGATTGGGACAGCTGTGTGAGATTGCAAGGTGACTACTTTGAAGACAACTGAGATGCCCTTATCCTATGTACAATGTTTCCTGTATCTTATATCTTTCTCAATAAATTTCTCTATTTTTTATATTACATGGTTTATGCCTTCCAGATAGACCTCTTATGTCCCTTTCCCTAAATCTTTAAGGTAGAATACCTTTGTAGAATTGGCAAGCTGTATGGTGGCTGATAACTACCATTCATTGCCTGTTTATTATTGCATAACTATCTTTCATATAACAGGTCATTTACCATTTACACATATAGATTTAAAAAAAAACAAACCCTGAAGTCTAGGGGAGTAAACTGACTTGTTCAAGGTCACAATCAGTAAATTGTGGAGCTGGGATTAAAATTCAAATTAGTTGCCAAAGCTCTTAACCACTACGATATGCTGCAAGCATGTCTTTTTTATGGTCTCGGAAGTCAATGCCTAGAAGTATGTTTTAGGAAGAGCTTCATAAATGGACCTTACAAATATAGATTTTAATAGCAGGGCCTTTCATCACCTCTAGCTGCCTGTCCAGATGGGGATTATTCAGCTATACAAACATATAGATTCAACTTTTGACATGTAACTCCTTAAGTAATTCAGCCAAGAAACCCCTTCCATAGCTTTAAAATAGTGTATTCACCAACTATTAGGGAAAAATCAGGCATGATATGACTCTTATCAATTAAATAATCCATACAAACTAAGGCATGGTGCAGAATATGGAGTGCTAATGTTTATATTTAGATCCTAAAGCAAGTGGTTGAGTGCACAATGCTTATTTCAGAGCCCATGAGAGCCTGTCACTGGACTTGCATGGCTGAAATTGGAAAATATTATGGATAATATGTTTATCAATTCATTTGTAAGAAAAGTTATATGGTGCCACATAGCAAGAAGAAATAAAAATGGCAATGATTGAAACTAATTTTAGAAAACACATAAAATACACAGAAAGCATTGATCAATTTTTATAAAACACATTGATACCACCAGGGCATTAAGACATCAAGAATGGTCAATAAAAGTGTTTAAGTTCAGGGACAGAAGTAAAAAAATGTTGTCAGAAGACAGGGAGTCATGACATTGGGAGGAAACTAATAAGAAAAAAATCCTTTGAGAATAGAGAAGAAGACAAGATAGGAGTGAAACATTAAATTAGGTTTCCTCAATTTAGGTGGTACATGTGCTACACATTTACTTATTAGTGTATGTGATATATTATTGTTTTGATGCTTCTATATGTGGGTAACAAGGCATTATATCATTGTAAGAATTGGAGGGATACAGGGGGAAGAATGTAGTATCTAGAAGCAGAGTCCCTCAGATAAAATCCCAGTTCTGTCATTTATTAGCTATGTGGCCTTGAGTAAATTACTTTAAATTTCTGTGCCTTGTTTTCCTAATCTGCAAAATGGGAACATCAATAGGATTTACATCACAGGGTTCTTATAATAATCAAAAGAAACAACTCATATTAATCACTTAACATGATATCTAGTATATAATAAGAGCTTAATAATTACCATCTGTTTCTATTTTATATTTTTAGCATTATACTATCCATATGTCTGTATAATTGCTAACCATAGTATTGTATTCTAATGGAAAGTTCCTTGAGAGCTGGGCCTGTATGAACTTTACAAAATTCCCTTATGGTGAACTTTCCATTGAGATTTGGTGAACTGATGTTATTTGAAAAGATGGTAAAGACAGAGTTGAATGTGTTTGGAAACTATTTTGACTATTAACACAAAGACTTTCCGGTCAGAAAGGCCTGAAGGTCTTTTGTGATGATTTGCTTTTTTATTACCTAAAAAAACACCCTACATCTCTTCATACCCCTAATCTTGACCTGAGTACAGGGTGCATTTTCCGTATACCTCTACAGGCATTGAGAAGGGATTTGGGAAGTTAGCAAAAAGGAAATAAAAGAGGCAGGCTAAGCTGAGCCTAGAATATTGTCAGAGAGGCACAATGGCATTGATAACTTTAGCACTAGAAGGAAGCTCCAGTTTCTCTTACTGTTTGAAGGCTTTTTTTTTTTGCATGGTTGAAAAATAAAAGCCAATCTGCCATGCAACTAATTGAATGCCTTTTAATTGCTTATTTCCACACTCTGAGCAAACCAAATTCCTTATGATAAGTTTAATGTTCATTCTAGATAATAATCCTGAAGACGATTTTCTCTGGAGTACAAGTCTAATCCAGAAAATGGAAATAAAATATTGATCTGATATGGTATTAATGAGTTAGCCTAGAAGCCTTGATGTACCCGATATATAGCAATTGTAATGATCAATGAAAGCAGTTTTTAGAGTTATTTGAACCAGTTGAATGAGAATCTAAAAGCTTATTGTTAATTGTTCCATTATATGGATGGAAGTGTTGACATTTAAAGGTATGTCTGAAGCTGACTTAGGATAATGAGTTGCTTTACTTGAATCCAAAGATAAATGTTAGTCTAGTTTGTAGGTTCCTATGGCCTGAGGTTTCATGGTAATTACAGACATGGTCAAGTCTTTCTGTTGAGACTTGTTTCCATGATTCAAATGTTCCTTTTTTGCATTCCAGCTTACTAAAAAGTGAATAAAACAATGGTTTCCCATTATTGTTGACTGACTACTGAATAGCTGTCAACGACAAACTGGCGGGGTTGGTAACAAAGGGGAAAGGAAACTGTTATGTAACGATATAGTACTTTTTTTTTTTTTTTTAAGTTTCCTTAGCTCCTGCATGACATCTGAGAATCATATTCACCTTAAAGTCTTTGGATTGTAACATGGGGTCTCAATGAAGTGTATAAAAATAAATTCATGCATTTATAGTTTGTTTTTCTCAATAAAAATTTGATAAATTATCTTCCTAACTCAATATGCTTTATTTTTCTAATATGTTTGGAAATCATGTAAAGAAGTTTGTGTTTGTGGTTAAAAAAGCACTATCAATAACAAAAAAACACACATTGATGTTGATAAAAGCACTACTCCTATATCAGTTTTTGGAAGATAAGATTCCCATGAGTACAAAGTGGGGAACAATACTTCACTCATGTGGGTATAACTAGAGGCCAGAGGCACTGAGTGTATTGATCAGTTTGTCTTTTCCTTTTGGAGTGCTGGTTGATCCAAAAATCACCCTGTTTCACAATTGTATTACTCCCAGAAACCAAACAGTTTATATAATTAGCCTGAAACCTGTTCTGTCCTGGAGAAATGATTATTCTCAAAGTATCCTGTATACTTTGACACTGGTGCTTTAAACAGTGGTAAAAATGTGTTTCAGAATACATCCATATATTTGGATGATAGCTTATTATGGATAAAATAGCGATCATCCAATAGAATGTAAGTCTCTGTTACTATTTATAAGAGATAAATAGTGTTGAGAGACCTGGACTGGTACATGCAAAAATAAATAAAACGAAAACATTAATTTATACCATACACCAGATTAAAGTCAAAATGGATAAAAGACTTAAATATAATCTGGGATACCATAGAAGTCCTAGTGGAAAACAT